>PVHP010029002.1:0-22725 GCA_004024765.1 Zapus hudsonius
AACCTCTATACAATGAATTCAGTATTGTTTTGCCTTATATTTCCCCTAAAATTACCATGTAGATTCATTTCCACTCTGAAAATATTAAGAAGTAAGACTTTGTAGAGAGAAGAATGGCAGATCTACTTAGTCAGTCAGCCTTCATAACTGCAGTTGGTAGCAGGCTAATTATCACTGAGCAGTAGTTATCAAAGTGGGGTTTTATTTCCTGATTTCTTTCTGTTCTATGTTCTTTCCCCACTTGCTGCCTTTTGCCATTTAATACACTGAGCAGATACCTATACCACAGATCTTCTCTGAATTTCTTAGCCTCTAGGCTTGAGATAAAAATATGCACCTTTTATTTTTAATTTACTCAGTATCTGGGGTTTTGCCTTAATGATAGACAACATACAAATAGAAACCACGCTACACATGATGGGATCATATGGGTATTTACAAAGCTAGTTCTTCACTGGACTGAAAATGATCTTTGCTTCTACTGTTTTCTTATGTAATTTTCACCTAGAATAACGATCATTTTTGATCTGTAATATGTTATACCACTAAAACCATCAATTTCTAGGAAATAAAAGAGAGAGCAATTATATCAATATGGTTTCTAAAATTTATAACCTGCAGATGTTATTAATAGAGCTATCAGACTTGCTACTCAAATGTAAGACTAATGCATGTGGTAATTTAGAATGCTAAATTATAAATGCAGAATTTTATGCCTGTGATAAGCAGAGGAGTGTATATGGTGCTTCAGAGAAATCAGCATGTTTAGCCACAAGCCAGAGCTGCCTTTCTTGACTAAGAACCAGAACCTGTCTAGAAGTCTTACAAACTAGAAGAATAATTGTTAGGAGGTCATCAAGAGTGGATTTATCTTCCTAAAGTACCCTGAAGAGAGAGAATTATAGCCTTTGTTAAATAATTCAGAGCAAGTCCTTGAAATTCAAACCAGAAGAGAATATATAAGTATGTACAATAAAATGTCATGAAGCCTTTCATCTGCATTCTTGGGACACAATTTAAAAATTGGTCAGGCAAGTCTCTGGCATGGTAATTCGTGACTTTGCAGTGGTAAATGTTTCAATCACATAGTATTCAAAGTCTTATGGGAGTGAAGAAGACATTTATTTAGTAAGAGACACTAACGTGCTACACGTCCTCAAAAGTTCAGTGAAATTTCTTTCATCTCCATATCAGCCTGCTCCTTCCATAACCTCAGGGTCAGTTTGAAGAAAGTTACCTAAATTTCTCATTATACTTTGTGCATATGATCTTTTGAAATCTGAATCCTATAAATGGGTTTCTCAATGTCCACTTTATATCAATGGTATGAATTTCATGAGCACTTGTGAGAACAATTAATGTGGAGATGGACGAACTGTATTTTTATGCTATTGAAAGGCAAAATTAAAGATAAATGAAAAGGTGGTATTATTTTCTTATTATAGAAGTAAAAGAATAAAATCTTAATAAGTGTTTTCTGTGTTGAAGATGATGCTTGTGTTACATTCAAAAGGTCCAGAGTTCAAATCTCAGCACAGCAAAACTAATATATAAACAAAACTTTTTTTTTAAAAAAAAGTATTTTCTTGGGGCTGGGAAACGTGCTTACTTACAAAGCTTTACCTGCCCCAGTTCAATTTTATAGCCATTCATGTAGAGCCCAATAGAGATTCATTTTCAAGAGACTCCGGAGTGCTCCCCCCACCTCATTCACACACAAAAAAATTAAAGTAATTTCTAATATGTCCTTACAGTCTACGCAAGTCTTAATAATATGACAATTTTAATTTGATTTTTTTTTTCTTGAGGCTTGTTCTTACTGTAGCCATGGCTGACCTAGAACACATTCTCTTGCCCCCAGCTAGACTCAAGCTCATAGCAATTCTCCTACCTCAGCCTCTTTGAATGCTGGAACTAAGTGTTTCAAATGACTATATTTAATTTACTAGTCTTTATATTTCTCTAAGAAATGAACTTCATATAATTTTTATTAGTCATAGATTACATACAAAGAAAAGAAAGAACATAAATTCTATTAGTGTTATGGTTCTGACATTAGCACTGAAATTTAATAATTTTCAAAGAATATTTTTATAGCTCTCTAAATATTCAAATAGTCTAAGAACTAGAAAAGTGGTCATTTCTATGTGTTATATTTTGGAATAACTTTAAATGTGTTTCATATTTTAATTTGTTCTATTTTAAAATTCCATTGAACTAAAACTGACTTCAGTAATATACATAATTTAAAAATAAAGGCAGGTATGGTCAGAATTCCAGTACTAAAGACAGCTTGAGAGAGGAGGATAGACATACCTTTGAGGCCAGCCTGGTCTACTTGGTGATTTAGACATCCAAGACAGCCAGGACTACATAGCAAGACCTTGTCTCAGAAAAAATAAATAATGAATATAAGCAATGAAATGAAATAAGCCTTCCTAATGCCTTTCAAATATTATCCCAGGTATATTAAAGAATACTTTATTGGGTACATTTATTGTATTCAAAGTGTTTCAATTGGATATATATTTTTTTTTTTTCTTGATGCTTAGGCTTACTGTAGCCAAGGCTGAACTGGAACTTCCTCTTGCCCCAGGCTAGACTCAAACTCTTTGCAACAACACAAACTCACCCTCAACACTGTAAACACTTTTATATGGCCAGCTATCAAATGAATTGTGTTTAATATCCAACATATTTTGACTCAAATGGGGATAGTGAGGAAATATTCTCTAAATTTGCTCATTGTGGTAGTTTGATTAAATGTTCCCCAATAGACTAAAATATATATTCAAGATTTGTCTCCAGCTGCCTGGCTGGAGGAGGTGTCACTTAGGCCAGATTTTGGTAATTCTGAGGTGGATATAAAATTGCAGCTGTCCATATGCAAATGGACTGAAGTCTGGCAGTCCTGCTATTGTTTTAGTTAGGGATAGTATGCTTGCTTGCTTTGGAGGAGCTGGGTCTCTGTCTCTCTGTTTGGATCTATGAAAGGGGCCCAGCTTTTTCCTTCATTTTTGGAACTTCCCCTGGATCTGTTATTTCAATAAATACTTTCCTCCCCAAACTGTGCCTGATGTAGAGATTCATCCCAGCGTCATGTGGCTGACTATGACACTCATTTATCATCTGTTTTCTGATAAAAAGATAATTTGTGGGGCTGGAGAGATGGCTTAGTGGTTAAGGTGTTTGCCTGCAAAACAGAAGACCCAGGTTCAATTCCCCAGTACCCACATAAAGCCAGATGCACAAGGTGACACATGTATCTGGAGTTCGTTTGATGTGGCTGGAAGCCCTGACCCTGGCTTGATCATTTTTTCTGTCTGCCTCTTTCTCTCTCTCACTTTCTCTCAAATAAAGAATAAATAAAATATTATAAAAGGAGATAATTTACTTAATAGTAAATATTATAATTTAAGATCATGTGTGATAACACCTACATACTAAAATTAACAGTGAGTACATTTTACTGATGAGGGAACACAGCAGCCATAGGTTCACTAAAGGGTGAGAGTGTTATATGCTCTCTAAGTAAAGGCCAGATGATCAAGAAATTAGACAAATATGTACCAATAGGAGGTGATATAATGATTAATACTTAAATCCATGTCCACCTGAGTTTTACATTCTTTGTTATCGTAACACTGTGTTCACAAACTTTAAAAAAAAAAAGTAAGAATAGTTACTTTAAATTAACTGTGCACATTTCTGATCTTAATGACTTACAGTCAATGTTAAGTTTCACACCCACACTCTGACTGCCTTTAAATTCTTCCTAACCATCATTTGCTTTCATCAATTTAAATGTAAAAGTAGATTATTCAGTTATCCTTTTATTAAAAAATAAGTATAATTACACACTGTATCTAAATTCATAAAACCGTTTCAAAATACATGTTCATTGATATTTTGTACCATATGAACCATGCTAACCTCTTCCCATAGGGTTTTTCTTGATAAAGGATTCATGTAACTGGAATGCTATTGGTTCCAAAATGATAATTATAGGTAAGTGTATTAATTTTCTCTGACAGCCTAACTGTAGCAAATGTCCAAAATCTGAAGAATTGCAGACATATCTAAATACACATATTATTTTCTCAATAAAATATCAATCATTAGTTCATCCATATAACACCAGTCCCATGTTTCAATTTATATTACAACTTTAAAATCAATATTTTAGCTTTCTACTGCTGCTATTAAATGATGTAATAAACATAACTACTTAAACTGAAACTAAAGTTCCCTTTTAACAGCTGTAAGACAATCATGCAGGTAACTAAGGAGACAAAAGATCTTTACAGTGGCAACCATGAACCTTTTATTAAAAAAACTGATGCTGAAATAAGACATGGAAAGACCTTGGGGCTGGGGATATTGCTCAGAGGTCAAAGTCACATGCTTGTAATGTCTTCTGGCCTGGATTTGATTCTCAAGTACCCACATAAAGCAAGATGCACAAAGTGGTGAGATGCATCTGGGGTTCCTTATCAGTAGCAAAAATTCCTGACATTCTCATCATGCCCATGCTCTCTCTCCATTCTCTCTTTCTCTCTCCCTCTTTCTCTTTAGTAATATATTAAAAATAAATAAATGGTAAGACCTCCTAATTTAGCATTGGAATAATCAATAATGTTAAAATATTGATATTATAGAAAGCAACCAGATTTAATGTAGTCCCTATCAATAAATTAATGACATTCTTTGGGAATAGTAAAAGGTACTCTGAAATCTACAATAAATTAGTAAAGTTCTGAGTCTCCAGAGCCATCATCATCAGCAAAAAAAAAAAAAAAAAGGAAGAAGCTTTGTAGTTCCTGCTTATCTTCTAAACATATTACAAAAGTAGGTAGTCAAAACAAGTCATTTGCAACAAAACAAAAGTACAAACCATAAAATAGAACCAAGACACATTTACACACTCACTCATCTACAGTCAGTTAACAGCCAGATTATTTTCCAGGTACAAGAAGTGCTTCTACTCCAGTTCCCAACAGAGTCATGAGTCATGGTTCCCCTCCGACCTATGAGGAGCCAGCTCCCTCCTTCCTCATATCTCTGGACATTCTGGTGTCTCAAAATCATTCCAAAATAGCTTGTAATTCTCTGCTTATAGTAGTATTCAAGGGCCTTTCTAGCCCAAAGTTTCAAACTTTTCCACATTCTTCCCACAAACTACTTCTGAAGACCTACAAGTCACATAATCAGGATTATCACAGTGATGACTCCACTTCTCAGTACCACTTCCACAAATATATTTTCCCATTATATACTTTTCCCATTGCTGTGGTAAAATGCTTGAAGAAAAGCAACTGAGGGAAAGAAGAGTTGATTTTGGCCTACGGTTTGCACAGTCCATCATGGCGAGAAGTCATGGGGGCTGGAAGATGAAGCACCTGCTCACCTGGTGAACACATTCAGGAAGCAGGGAGTAGGGAATGCTGGTGCTCAGCTGTCTGTCTGTCTCTTAGTCTGGGAGTCCAGCCCAAGGAATGGGGCTGCCCAGCAAGGCTGGATGTGCCCACCCTGGTTAACCTGCTCTAGAAGCTGCCTCATACACGCCCCAGATGCATCTCTGACCTGATTCTAGATCCTGTCCAGTTGACAGTAGGAATCATCAGAGTCGTGGATGCCTGTCAGTGGAACATGTTTTCTACTTATCGGAATTATTATACCAGAGAAAACACTAAAGTTTTAGCTCATTAACGTTCACATTATAACTACCTGTATTTGAGCAACTGTACAAAATGTTTTTTTCAAAGCAAATATTCCATTTTTTTCTATAGTAGATGGTATGAGGGTAGCTGTGGCAGTGTTTGGAAATTTATATGAACTTCCCTACTATGAATATTAAATTAAGCATGCAATTTCCAAATTTTTTGGCTTATGATATTTTTTCTAAGTTAAAACTTCACTTATTTAAGAAAAATAAGTTCATTTTTAAACTTAATAATACTTGAAGAGATAAAATATATTTCTTAGTCCCATTTTAAGCCACTTGACACCTATTAGAATGTGTTGAACTAAAAAAAGTAAGAAGCCATATTTTCAATGTGTGAAATGCAAATATTTCCCGTGCTTTTATGTCTGGGTAGATAATACTTTTCCTGTCTCATATTTGCCTAATTCAATGAAGCAGTCCATCAGTCCATGGCAAATAGATATCACCTCTGTGTCCTCCTTGACATTTATCATTTTAAATAGATGTAAACTGAGAAGCTGAGTACTCCCAGAATGTCTACACAGAGGAAGAGCCATGCTGCTACAGAGCATTACTTCCACCACTCCAAATTCTTGCAACTACAGATAAGAGCATCAAAACAAAATAGTTCATAAAACACACTTGAAATGGGCATCACTCTCTACTATTTTGATACTTGCAGTGAAGAGTGTTCTTCTTTTTTCAAAAAGAGTTGAAATACAAATTTCATGTCTTATTAGAATTAATTTACTCATACCAAAATTGTGCCGATCGCTTACTGATTATTAGGTATACTTCTCAGGGTTAAGGATATAAAAGTGAACTAAAAGCACAACATTCATGTTCCCAGTGACTTGTAAACTGAGTGTAGGAAATAAAAACATATCAACATGTAATTAAAATGTTTATCATAAGGCAGTAAATCAAAATGTGAGCCACTGGAGGGTCCTAGAGTAATTAAGTATAATATATAATCTCTTCAGAAAGTGATAGTTGGCCAACACTCCAGGGAGGATAGAAAATTTAAAAACAAGAAATTTGCAAAATAAATTGAATGAACAAATACCTTAAGTGATATGAAGCATGACATTCCCAGGACACAGAGAAAGAAGAGATGAAATACTAAAGGAGCAATTTCCATAGGGAAGTTCGTAGAACAAAGTCTATTTCAGGTCAGAAAGATGGGATCACATTAAGTTGTTTTTTGTTTCTTTATTTGTTTGTTTATTTGTTGTCACTTGTCTTAAAGTGAAACTACTGAAAAGTAAAGAATTTATATCATTGTGTCACAATTTTCTTTTTATTAAGCCCTTTTATTTATTTAGGGAGAACAGATAGTTAAGGATAGGAATTAAAGAAGCAGAGGAAAGTCTAGTTATATGGAGGCAATTTTTTTTGATCTAGAAAAATCATAGCAATTATTTTTACTATGGTAGTAGCAAAGGTATTTAAAATAAAGTATAAGATGAAGTTAGAGTGATGAGGACCTACAATTAAGTTTGTTGTGACCCAGGATGACCTCAAAATATAGAATATATTCTGACCTCAGAATATAGAATATATAGAATATTGTAAACCACAGGATGAATGTCAGCAAGAAAAAGGAGAATAATGCATTCAATTTCCTTACCAATTTTTTAATTGTTCAAGATATGAGTCTCATTACTCCCTAGCTGGGTCATAGTCAGCCACATGCTTCTGGTATGAATCTTCAAACCAGGCACAATTTGGGGGAGGAAAGTATTTATTGAAACTACAGATTGAGGGTAATTTCCATAACAATGAAATAGGCTGGCCTTTTTTCACAGGTCCAAGCAGAGAGAAAAACCTATCACCAACACCACACACACAGAACAGCAAACAGGCAGGGGGAGGGGCCAAAGAGAATTCTTTCACCATTATATAGCCCTAGGGTGGGGTCTTGCAATTCTATCCCAGACTTAATGGCTTCCTGAGTCTCTGGAATTTCCTTTCTGCACTGCCCACACAGGAAAAGATGTTTACTTCTAGGTTCTTTGAGCTTCTTTACATCCTGCCCCTTGTTGAGAGGCTGCCTTCCTGTAAACATCCTCAGAGATCCACCCAAGATAATTAAAAAGATCAAGTTGACAACAAAACCTAACCACACTGGTTAAAGCAAAAACCTCACAGAAAGAACATGCCATGTTTCTCTCACCCCTTTGATGTTATTAATAACAACAACAATTAACTTTAGGTAGACTTAAGTATGTTGCATCCTGGTAGAACTTAATCCATACTGATTAACTTGCCTCACCCTTGATCTTTCTTCTTACTTAGCATGGCTTGCTAAAATCAATACAAACTAAAGCTATTTTCTCCTTTTTAAAATATTAGAAATCCTAGTTTTTCCTAATCTGTTTCCCAGCCAAAACTGTTTATATTTACATCAAATAGAAAATTTTTACTTAGATTTCCCAATAATCGATGGAAAAAATACTAAAGAATAAATTTCATGGGTTATATGAGAGATGATTTGGATAAAAATAAATATGCATATGTATATGGAGTGTGTGTGTTTGAGTTTAATTTACATATAATTACTCCTTATGTAACATTAGCATAATATATTTCTTGTTTGTTTACTTTGGCTGTGATTTAGGTTTTGGTTGTTAGCATCTCACTATATAGCACTATATTTCTGGCTGGTAACATGCTGTGTAGAACAGGCTGGTCCTGAACTTGAAACAATCCCACTGCCATTGTATCCTGAGTGCTGGAATTAAAGTGTTTTACACTATACCTGGTTTGTTCTAATCCATTAAATGTGATATCACTAATAGATAATTCATAGAGTCCCTAACTATGAATTTCAATGAAATGAAATGTAAAAGAAGATTATGATTTTCACTGAGAGAAACTATGTGGAAGACATAAAGGAGAAGCCAAAGGCAAAATATGTGAACTTCATAGGACTGGCAGCCTGTCAAAACTTAAAGCTAAAGTCACCATCCCCTGGTGCTATTTGAATAGCATTTATCTTTAGAGCCACTTTTTTTGTGCAATCCAGTTTCTATGAATTTATGCTTGTATTGGTCTGTTTCCCATGTCCATTTTTAATGAAATAATTTTCTGCATCTTAGAATTCTGATAAAGCAATTCATACAACTCAGTTTCAGAGGTAGACTTAGTGGTGGTCTAGTTTTTACATAATTTGGATCCCCAGTTGTCCATGTAAAATGCCAGGTGTGGAGAGAGGTAGGCTATAATTCCTGTGCTGGGGAGACAGATTCCTGGGGCTCACTGGTTTCCAAATCTAGATGAACTCTAGGTTAAATGAGAGATATTTAATCAACAAATAAAGGAGAGAGCAACTGAAGAAGCCCATCAACATTTACATCTAGCTTCTGCATATATGTGCACATACATGTGTTGTCACATACAAACCAACACTTACACACATAAACATGTCCACCACAAATGCATACACATGAAAAAAACATTTAAAAGGAAATATGTTCATTCCTAACAGGAGAATTACACAATGTGCAATGTGTAGTTGACATCAAAATTGTCAAAACATAGTCAAGTAATCCCTTTTGGAAATATCCAAACCGCACATCTAGGATTCATGGAAAAATATTATTTTCCATTTATCTAACACATCATTGATGAAAAACACACAGTTTTCATCTCAAAGGGAATAAGATATATTTTATTCTAGAGCTAAATATGAATGATTGTGAAACAGGAACACAGACTTAAGTTACCCAAAGTTCTGTTGTAGAATTTTAAGTGTGATGAGTCTCTCTTAGGTGAGGCTGGAGGGGCTCCAGGGCCAAAGGTTTTGGAGTTCTTGTGGCATACAAGAAGAATTAAGGAATGTGGAAACGGAGGTGAGGGGAAAAGTAGACTTTTTTAAAGGAAAATATTGAAAAAGACTCTTGAGAGAGTGTGAGGGTTCCTAAAACAAAAGAGACAACAAGCTGAAAAGTCAGAAGTTGGTTCTGGAATCCAAAGATGAAAAAGGAAAGGAGATGTTATAGGTTTTTAGGACTCAAACGTGGGCAGACACAAAAGTCAGTTTTCTATGAGCAACTGAATCAAAGTAGGAGGCTCTTCTGGTATATAATTCATTATCTCATTAAAGGGCTAATTATTCCACACATCTCATTAGCATGTCTATAGAAGAGGGGTGGTCATTTGACCAGGTGAATGATTAAAGCTTCCTTCCTGTGGTCTGAAGTGTCTCTTTCTAATCTTACCAGGAGGTAGCTTCCGTGTGTCAATGACCTCTAAGCTTCGTGTCTGCCTGCACACAATTTCATGTTCCAACTTGTAAACTGTTCCCTAAAGATTTTTTATTTTGTTACAGAACAATGGATAGTCATAAACCAAGGCATGGTTTATATGCATTCATTGAAGCGTCAGGTAGGCAGGTAATAGCAAAGTAGGGACATCTCCACTATAGGCTTCAGATGCTGTCTGATGACATTCTAGACCTCTTGGTGGAAGTTGGTGGTCTGTTAGTTCCAAAAAATTCTCACCTGATCAACTGATAGTCACAAGGATGTTAGGTGAAACACAGAAGTGGGCAATAAATGTCCATTAGTGAGGCTAATGATAGTCCAAGATAATTTGGTTCTAAATAACAATATTCCATGTCTTTTGTAATCACAAAAGTTCTATTATTTGGTTTTCTATTTCTATTTCTATTTTCTATTTCTCTTTCTATTATTTTGGTTACAATATTTGAAGTAGTTGAAGCTGCTTTCTGGGACATTTTTGTTCACATGTACCTTTAATTCACAGAGGCCACCAAATCAAAATAATACAAGATATATAAAAGCAAAAGGAAATACATAATAAAATAATTTCAGCTTGTCCCTAGTTGGTTATATTCATCACAGGTCAAATGAAGTACACAGCTTGTTCACAGAGGCATTTTTCAGAGTTAATCTTCATAAGCGGACCAATAAAAAATTTCTACTTATGGTTATTGCAGAAAGGTATAATTATAGAACCATAGATTAGGGTTTCTATACTGTGTTGTATAAGCTAATATTACAAATTCATTGCTCCTGGTTTTATTGCATTCTTCATCTTTCAGAACAGCAACAGTACAAAACACACACACACACACACACACACACACACACACACACACACACACGTCCCAAACATCCCAAACATGGCATTGGGGGTAGCATTTTGAAATTTATTTCCAGGTATCAAAGTATAAAATACTGCCAAACAACTTAATAACTCCCCTTTTAATGAAGAACAGTAGAACAACAATGATAAGATTCCTCAAATAAATGTGTTTGAACTTGTAATTTAGGATGTGATTGCTCTATTTTGATTTGTACAATGGATTTTAATGAATAATTTAAACATAAAAATGATTACCCTTTTATTGGCACACAAACAAGTTCCTAAATTTTCTACAAGTCTGTGTGGATTTTTTAAAAATTTAATGTAATAACATTTTTTACCCTCAATTAAATCGAAACCAATTTTTAAATAAAATATGATACATCAATAGGAAGATATGAAAACAAGAATATTGCTAACAAATACTAATCATTTATGTAAGACATGATAGAAAAAAATAAAGGCATTCTGAATAATAGAATATGAGTTATATACACTGCAACACTGCAAAATTAATCAACCTCAGATGGATAATTATTATGACTTTTATTAATAAGACTCCTCTATGTGAGCATTTGAAACAAATGAATTATATAATTTTTTTCCTATGCCGAGGCTCAGTGGTAGAGTGCATGCCCAGCCTGCATGAGGCCCTGGGTTCAATCCCCAACCTTTAGAAACAAAACCAAAATCCTGTTAAAAGAAGCTATTGATCTTGAGGCAGGAGAATAGGGTAGAGAAAGAGATTTGAGAAAAGAAAAAAACCTGTTGGCAGACAGAAAGTCTAGAAATCTCTCTCTCTCTCTCTCTCTCTCTCTCTCTCTCTCTCTCTCTCTCTCTCTCTCACACACACACACACACACACACACACACACACACACACACCAGGAAGCTAGGTACACAAACATCGCAGCACACATGGAGGTGAGCTGAGGCTCAGTATAGTGAAGCCTCACCCTTCCTGAAGACCTAGATTCTAATGGTACATGCCATGAAGTTGTTTGGCCAACTACACACCATGGAGCCTCAGTGAGAAAGTCTGTGCCATGCAAGTGTGTCAGAAAGCCTGCCTAATTCCAGAGGCTGCAACACACCTATATGACATAAACCTCCATCCTTGGCGCTACATACCCCTCTGTCTACTCTTGCCCACTCTCTCCTTACGAAGCACTTTATTTCTTAATGAACCAGTTTTGCTTCTTCTTCCAGAGAACCTGGACCCCCCCAGGGCCTATCAAACTTCAATAGATAATAGAATTCTTTCAGCATAATAAAAACATAAATAGTGCCTTTACTTGTAAGATAAGAGTTAAGTGATAAGTATTTATGTCGACTAATAGATGTCTGCCCTTTAGCACATTATTAAGCCTTTGATTCCTTCTCTTATTTATAAAATGAAGATGATGATATCACATACTTTACTTAAATATTTTATTTGAATAGGATTATATTTTAAAAGTACCTAACTAAAAATCTTAAATTATTAGCATAACTGATTGTCATACTTCTACTAAACCATGCAAAATGGCATTAGTAATAAGATTTCTGATTTCATAGTGACTTTCTTTAAATTCATTCTGTCAGAAAAGCACATAGTTCCACGATTTCAGAGGCTACGATTGGAGGGAAGATAGGTGGAATTACAGTCAGTATTGGCTACATAACATATTACAAGCCAGCCTGGACTACAGAGTGATTCTGTGACCACCAAACCCAAAATGAATGGATATAAGCTTAATATGTCATAGATTTTTCTCAGATGGAAGAAATGGTCAGTGAGCCTGTCATTCACCCAAGATACATGAAAAGAAATACCGATCGTATATTACCAAAGTCAAGAATTCCCTTGGAACTTGAACATTGTTTTATCATATACATAAGTTTTGGTGTATGACAAAACTACTTTGCCCACTGGTATTCATACCTTAGTGTAATAATCCCTCTACCACGCTCCAATCAATAAAGTAGGGCTTGCAAGAGATAATTCATATGGCTCTTTACAGTATTCATTATTTCATCCTATCAGCAATGTACTGAGAAGGGGACACATGGAGCCTGGCTGTGTGTGATAGAAGCAGCTCTACAGAAAACCTTGGACTGTGTGTCTTCCCATTTGACAGCTGAGCACTGTCCTGAGTGCTTGGACTGCAGCATGGTCTTGAAAGCGAACCTCACTACTTGCTGGTCATGATGGTCACAGGAGGAAGCATAGCAGGAACTTTGGAATTCTTAGCAGGATGATAGTCTCTTCTGATTGGTTCCTGTAATTTTCTCTTAATTTGCATGTGAAATCAGGGCCTGTTGGTGCTTGGTTCCTCAATGTCACCTGCTCCTTCCTCACATAAGAGAGAAGACTCACAAAGAAGCTTCTATATGAAGTTCTCAAAGTTCACAGATGCTTATGTCTGATTTGCAGAGACATTTGTCTTCAGGCAGCTACCTGAGGCCCCTGAAGCTGCTCACTCTGGGACTCCCCAAACTGTTTTGCCTCCTCTGAGAGCCTGTGGAACTACTTGAGACTCAGATGTCAGGTTTGAGATCTGAAGGAGCTACTTGTGTTTGGGAAAGTGGAACTTGACCTTGAGTCAAAACTGTGCACTTGCTGCTTGGATTTCCCCTTCCTCAGTGACATGCTGGCATCTTCTGGCTCCTGTGGCTCCTGGTCAAATGCTTCTCAGACCCTGCTCTCTGTTTCAGTGCCTCCTACAGCCTCTCTAGAATTCAGAACTGTATGCCTTCCTGTCCTCCTGGTCAGCCACCTATTGCAACCAGTTTTGATAAATTGGTGCATGCACATGTATATAAGTCTTAGTTTGTTAAACCTTCAGTGTCTTTCCATTCTTTAATTCATGTGGATGAACATGAACTCTGAAGAATCGATGGTTTCTCTATAACATGTCGTTCTTGTTCAGTGAGATAAGCTAATCACTGACCACGGTAAAGATGCACCTACAGCAGGGAAGTCTTAGCCAACTGTAAGAGGTGAGGAAATATCTGTGTACCAAGGGCAGTCTACAACTGACTACCAACTGGCAAGAGGGGCTGAGAATAGAAGGGGAGAGAGACTTAGCCTGTGAAATATTGATCAGTCTGGCTACTTCTGGTCCCAGTCATCGGCTCCTTTCCTTGAGCTGTTGACCAAAGTGACCCATGAGGTCCAAAAAACAAGACAGGATTCTGTCAAAGCTCTTGAATACCCACCCCAGGCCTGAGGCAAGATCCTGTTGCTGAAGAAAACACAGAAAACCATCGATCAGCATCGAGAGACCTTGCTAGGCCCAGAATGGTAACCAGCCCCCAGATGGTAGTTAGTGCAGAGCTGGAAGGCACTGCATAAGCTGCCGGGGGAAACTGATCAACGACAGCTGGAAGAAACAGACCACTGACATGAAACGCAGTCGGCCATCATGAGTAGGCTGAACATACTGCCTACTGGGAGAGAACAGCGAACCATGAAAGGAGCACTTGTGCAATGAAGGAGCCAAAGCTTGGGAGTAGCAATCAACAGCTTTTAATTCTGCCTAGTAATCCACTCAGTGAGGGGGAGCCCTTAACTGGAAATGGGGACGCTGGGCAAAATGCACTGCATATCAGTTTCAAAGGGCCAAAAGCCACAGAATCAGGTTTGTAGCAGCAACAAACCCACTTCAATGTATCAATTTTCTTTTTTTTTAAATATTTTATTTATTCATTTTCAAGCAGAGAGAGAGGAGAGAGAGAGAGAAAGAGAGAGAGAGAGAGAGAAAGAACCAGGGCCACCACCTTGTGGGTCTGGCTTATGTGGGTCCTGGGGAATTGAACCCAGGGCCTTAGGCACTTGGAGGCAAGTGCCTTAACCTCTGAGCCATCTCTCCAGCCCCACAATGTATCAATTTTCTATTGCAGTTAACTTCTCCTTGTTGCAACAAACCTCCAGCCACAAGCAGATTATAGGAGAAAAGGGTTTATTTTGGTTTACAGACTCCATAGGAGAGTCCATGATGTCAGAAAAGTGTTGGCAGAAGTAGTGGCTGGACATAACCTCTGCCTCAGTTGGTGGCAAACAGCAATAGAAAGGTATGCCAAACACGTGCATAGGGAAGCTGGCTATCACACATGTAAGCCGGCCTCTAATAATACTCTGCCTCCAGGAGGCTCCCATTCCCAAATTTCCACCAGCTGGAGAACTAGCATCTGGGAACACATAAGTTTATGGAGGATACCTGAATCAAACCAACACAGGCATCTTCATCAGTCAAGAGCCAAGTTAATATGACATAAAGCTCAAATATGGATTAGTGTCTTTATTTCTCTCTGTTTCTGTTTACAATGTGACACAGCTTGATGTTAGTTGTTTATCTATTTCCTCTAAGAAAAAGCACTCTTAGGCTAAGGAAGCTCAAAATGTTAGACGATTTAAAAGCTTGTCCTTCAAGGCTGGAGGAGAGTAGACTTTTAGGTGAAACTTCACTTTTTGTGGGTCATCAACCATGCTAGGGTTAACTTTTTAGTGATGTGTCTCATTTTCAGCAGAGCCACCAGGAGACAAGAAAACAAAGAATTACTTGAGACACATTTCTTTCAGTGAATCCAGAGACCTAGAGAGACCACATTCTTTAAAGGACAGTGGCTGTGACCTCTTCTGAAGTCTTCCTGGGTATTTATTAGGGATAGACCAAGGATAGAGATCAAAGGAATAAGTAAGGCTACTTTCTAAGGCTAAGAAAAGAGCTGCTTATGTAGACCATCTTACTCTTGCAGGACACCTATTGCTTGATCAGGTCATTGCAAAAAAAAACATTGCCTATATGCTTTTCCTACAAAGCCTATCATACATCCTCAATAACCTGGGCTGGTTTCTTCCAGCTCCTGCACTGTGTTGAACACCAGCCTCCTGCCTCCTGCCTCCTGCACTGTTTGCAGGAAAGCAGTTTCCATGGCTATTCAAGATTGTCTCAGAGGGATGCCTTTGCCTTTGAGTCGCTGAAGCTCCCCTAGCACTAATAAGCACACTGGTTCAGCAAGGTAGACATTAGCCTAGTAGCTTAGTAAATAATTTCATTGCTCTATCTGAAGTGCCCCAGATATTTGTTCATGTCTACCTAGGAAAGGCAAACAAAATTATTCTTCTGGGACAAGTTTTTATGTTCAACAAAAAAGAATCATGGCTTGACTCTTAAAACCAAGTCAAATCCATGCTGAAAGCAGGCAATTGATGATTTTCTTAGTCTTTTTTAAAAAGTGAATAGTTTAAGTACATTTGTATGTCTCATGGATGAAAGTCATGGTAAAAAGAATTGTGTGCATGTAGTTTCATTAGCTGTTGAGCAATCATTTACCAAAAATGACTCTCGGCTCTTCTATGTTCCAAGAGCACTGTCTGTGGATTCCCTTGCAGGCACCAGGTTTAAAATTAATTGTCTGTTTGTCAGTTCCTTCAGTCATTATAAAATTTCTTGGAAATTAACTAAATTTATTAATATTTCAATAATTTTCATCCTATACATTTTTCTAGTTCTTAATCTCAGTTATGTAATCATAATGTTCTAACTAATAAAATATTGCATCATATTACAGACAAGTATGTGTTTTGAACTAATAATTATTAAAACATTGGCAAAGAAAACAATTTCTTACCATAATTTAGAGATTTTCCCAGTGTGAATGCCTAAATAAAATTAGAGAATAGTATCTTCTTCATGTGAGGTGTTCTATGAAAAAACAAAATGTAAATTGCTGATTCGTCTGAGGTTCTGGTGTTAATGTATCAAAAATGCACTCTTTGAAACCCTAATCATAAGTGTGATGGTATTTGGATTAATTAGGTCATGAGAGTGGTGTTCTGTTGTTAGTGTTACTGTTGTTTAAAGAAGAGGACACAAGCAGATGCACAAATCAAGCTCATTCTGTCACCAGGAACACCATCTATAAGTCTTTTAATCATAAGGTTCTAAGTCTCAAGAATAGTGAAAAGAAAATGCTCCAGTCTGTTTATGTCACCAGGTTATGGTAGTTTACTGTAAGATCCCAAATAGAATAAGAAAAATTCCTTTAGGAAAATAAAGAAAAAGATATTCTTTTAATAAAACTTTTATTTTCTTTTTTAAAGAAATATACATAGTACAAAATAATTAAAGCTTGACACATGTTACATTAAGAATCTACAAAATATTGAAGAAAATATTGTATACAATTTACAATTACAAATAAATTAATTTAAATTAAAAACCACCTGTTTTAACTTTATCCTAGTTACATGCATACAAGTTTTCTGGTTTCGCTGCTGCTTACCTATAAAATACATTTAAATTATTAGATCCAGGATGTATCAATAAAAGAAAATCATTACTTTCCATATATTCACTGCAAAGATATTTAGATAAGTGCTATGAAAATTCTACGTTATGGAAACTAAGACGTCAGAGAACAGTGAACAGTAAGTCAGTGATTAATAAATCCGTTGCCAGTTCTTCCTTAAGGACTTCCACTGATGGTATGCCTCATGACCAGTTGATTTCTATTGGTTTATCTATGGTAACAGCATTGCTTGTCAGGTTAATATACAATACCTGAAAAACAAGTAAATTGCTTGATCATATCTGCATTTTCAGTGTTATATTTTAACAAACACCATTTCATTTAACATACACTCTATAGAAACAAGATATATCGTGTCTTTATTTTTTTCAATTTTATGAGAGAGAGAGAAAGAGATAAAGAACAAGAGAGAGAGTGAGAGAGAGAAGAAAGAGAGAGTATTGGTGTGCCTGGTCCTCTTGTAGCTGCAAGGAAACTCCAGGCCCATGTACCACTTTCTGCATTCAGCCTTATGTGAGTCCTGTACAATCAAACCCCAGCTTTAGGCTTTACAAACAAGTCTCTTTAATTACTGTGCCAACTCCCCAACCCAATTTTGATGATTTTTATTCTACAGTTTCTATCTATTTTAGCAATGATGAGGCCCAACCTACCCATTTTGTATATAATGAAAATGGAATACCAAGACTTAGATTGGCTGTAAAACAGAGAAACTCAAGCAATAAACAAAACAGTGATATCTATTATTTTACAATGTGACTCGTTACAATGGGGTTATTTATATCTGAACACATGAACATCTCGAATTGTTCTTGCTCAAAAGTTACCTCATCAATGCACAGCACTGTTTAGATTCAAAATAATATTTTCTTTCTCTCAGTCACAAAGTGGGTTAGAAAACATTATCACAGAGATGTCAGTTTTGGGTGTGTATCCTTCTTTTACTGGAGATAAATTAGATTGCAAGATATAGAGGCAAATCAAGAAAGTTACAAGTAGTAGGCAGTTGTAAACTAATCAGAAAAGTCATCTGTCATCTTTTTTTCTTTTCTTAATGTATTTTCCAGGAGAGAGAAAGAGAGACAGAGACACAGAGAGAGACATGTCATGCTTCGTGCCATTGCAAATGAATTCCAGATATATGTACCACTTTTTGTATCTGGCTTTACATGGGTTTTGGGAATTGAACCTAGGCCATCAGGCTTTGTAAGCAAGCACATTTAACTGCTTAGCCCTCTCCCTAGGCTTCTATTATTATTTTCTTTTACTAAAAACTGGGTCTCATATATCCCAGGTTAGCCCAGGAATCACTATTTAACCTTTAATTTCTGGTCTTCCCGTGTTGTAATAAAAAGAGTGTGATACCAAGACTTGTGCAGGATAGGCAAGCACTTTGTCAACTGAGCTATATCCTCAGCCCTTCCATCACTTTTGTTTGAATGATATGGTGATTTATTTAGACTTTCCTATTATCACTTATTCTTCATTACTTATACGTAGCACTCTTTGCCTTATATCAGAAAGTTTAGATTCTATAATCAAATATAGAAGATATAAGCATATGAGGTACACAAATATCAAAGAGAAAAAGAGTATCAGCATTCTTTATTGCCCATTTTGTACCATGTACTCATGTAAGGGCTTTATAAAATTTAATCTTTCCTAAGCCATAACAAGTTTGGATCAATTTACCACACTTTATAACAGAGGAGTTTATATTGTAAAGTTAAAAAATTATCTAATATCCGTTAATCACTTTTAAAAATTATTCTCTGTATAGCAAATGGAAACCTACTTAGTTGAGAAAGATACAAATAAAAACTTTAAACTGCTTTAAAGACATCAATTAGGTGGAGTTGCATCTGAGAAAGTGTTTAAAAATTTTATTGATACTTCAACTACAGCATTCTTTGCATAAAATTCCCATATCAATGCAGAAGGATAACAGTGACTGGGAAGAAATAAACCCTTATTTCTTTTTTATGAAATAACTAAGGGCACTTGGGAAAATGGCAGGTGTTCACATATGTAATTTAGTAAAAAGCTAGTACAAGGTACTGCTCATAACTTCTATTAGAATGATTTTTGTTGCTTTTGACATCATTGAATTAATGGAAGGTTATAAAATCTCAATATGTAAATTTTTGTTACTAGATTTAGAAATAGTGGAATAAAATTAATTTTAAATGATATCTTGTTTATGCTACATATTTGTTCATAATGAACTTGAAATAATACATGTTCAAATTGAATTTGTTCATTTTATCACAAAATTTTTGAACTCCATTTACTGTTGTAATAGCAAGTAAAGAAAGAAAGAAAGAAAATATTGTAATAAAAAGTAAAGAAAATATATAGGCCATATCATCATCTTTTTTAAAAAATCTGTATAATGAAGTTCAATAAAATTCATTGTAAATGGTGATTAACAACCATTGAGTGTTTATTCTTGGAGAAACAATTTTCTTTCTTATGGAATCATTCTTCTGGTCTTCCATGTCAGAACATTGGACTAAAGTAATGAACAACATACTTAGAATTTTATATAAGAAAAATGGTTTTGAGGTATTAAATCATCAATTTTTAATTTTTCAAGGAAAAGCTTTAAATATACCAAACTAAACTTTCCCTGTGTTGATTTGATATATTTTTAATTAATAATTGAGGATATTTTGATTTCATAGTAGTAACAAAGACAAATTTTCAAGAAAAGGGAAAATCCAATTTGAGAAAAAAAAAAAAAACACAGAAATAGCCGAAGTGTTAACTTCTTCCCAAAGAAAGAAAACCTCCTCCAGGTGTTATTTAATTTTTACATTCTTCCAAATCACCTAGAATCAATGTTTGGCCATGATGTTCTCTGTTTTTGACATTGCAGTTAGACAACTTGCTACTTTGTACAGTATAATTTATCTAAAGTGGTTGATTTAAGAGCTAATTCTTTTTATTCAAGTTTAAACGTAAAACAGGAATTTGCTCATGCACACTTTACTAAGGCAGACATGGTCTTAAACAAAACTAAACAAATTGGCTGTTTTGTTGAATATATATTGTTTGAAATCCACCTTTGTAGGACATAAATTCACATATGTTAGGATAGCAAGGAACTCAGAGATTGCTTACATCCATCTCCTTATTAAATTGGACAAAAATGAAGGCCTAAAATTATTTATGAAAAGTGAAATGAGCTTCCATTGGCAGTAATATGACTCTGACACACCACTTTTATCATATGTCAAAATCATGGGAACTAAGGGTAGATCCATTATTTTAAAAATAATTTTCAGAGCTCTTTTATCTAAGATAGATGAAATATTCAAAAGTAAATTAGAAAAATATTTGATGCATGTGCCATGTGTGGATATCAGAACTTTGCAAGTTTAATATATTTTGATATTTATATTATATACAAATAATGTCATAAAATATGTGTCATTAGAGTGATTTATATGATAGTTTACTGAGTATAATAAAAATTAATATGACAAATGACAGTTAACTGTGATGGTTTTGTTGTCAATGGATATCTGCATTTTCACTGAATACAGTAAGTGACCTGTTTAATAAACTTGGGTGGGTCTCTGAGGTTGTTTCCAAGAAGGTGGCCCTCTCAAAAGAGGATAGGATATAAGGAGGCTCAGGGCAGATAGAAACAGACAGTGCTTTCTGAGGGAGGGGGATTTGGTGGGAAGATCAGGAAGGAAATTCCTGAGACTCAGGAGGTAAACAAATCTGGAAAAGGTTTGCATGACCCCACCCTAATTAGGCTACATAAGGGGAAGGAAGGAAATCTTCCTCCCCACCTGCTCTGTGCCTGTTCTCATTGTGTGTGAGGTGCTGGTGATGGGTTTTCTCTCTTTTCTTGGACTTTGAAAAGGGGGCCAGCATCTTTCACTATTATGGAAGTTCCCCTGGATCTCTAACTTCAATAAATCCTTTCCTCCCCAAATTGTGCCTGGTTTGGAGGTTCATCCCAGTGGCATGTGGCTGACAATGGCATTAATTCATACATATGTTTCTATAGCCCTGATTAAAAATATGGGTCCACATAGATGCTTTATATAGACACATTTCAAGAAAGTATTTCCTTATGTCACTTACCCCAATGTCTAAATCTTGGTTAAATACAGCTTGTTGGACATTTTCATTATATGTCAAATTAACTGCATTGACATTATAAGTTCCTGTCCCCCATACTTCGATGTATCCAAGTCTCATTTCATTTTGGTTTCTGTAACCATTTTTCAATACAGTACTTGTCAAAGTCATCTGTGAAAACAAAGAAAAAAGTATATAGTCTTCATTTGTAAATTCAAGCAAATCTTTACATATATATGTAGATATATGTATATATGTCTGTCAACAAAATGAATTTTGCTGACTAGCAAAGCATTCACTTTAATATTTTAAAGTTTTAAATAATGAACAAAAAATAAAACTTCCCGCATTCTTTAGCACAAGCATTTATAAGAAATTAAATACCTGGTTTAAATTAAATTGTACCAAGGTAAACAGACCATTTTCATAGGTATCTGTAGAGAGACAAAAAGAAATTATATATGATTTTATTTTAAAGAAATAATAGTAAATATTGTAATACTATTTTTTTTCATCCTGCCTCAAAAGTATACCAAATTCTACTGATGAATTTGCATTTATAGTCAAACATAAAAGAGTGTTCATACAATGTCATTATCTATTCTTGCCAAATAATTGTAACGCTGCCTCTTAGTATCTCTTAGTAAGGACTCTTATTTGTCAATTTCTAAGTATAATAACATAAGTATTATAAGAGATATGTATTATTATTGTTGTTGTTATTTATTCTCATTGCAAAGAGGAGAAAATTCTATCCCAAAAAGAGTAAATGAATGATGAAAAGTGAAAAGCAAATTAATCAGAAAGTAGCCATACCTACTATGATTGTATCCAGGAAAAGCAAGAAAACTTTGAGAAGATGTAGAAGTACAGCCATGTACAAGAGGAAGTAATGTAGAAAAGGCAATGTCATTCAATTACCTTGCCCACTCACAAGTAAGCATCGCTTTCGTTAATGCACTTAAAATTAATTCATTGCTTATTTTGGTCATACAAAAATTAGTATTTTTGCTCCAAACTTTATTTATATGCTAATGTATGCATACTAAATTTAACCTACTTAATGTGGACCATTAGCATTGACATGCTTGAAGTATTTTCGTCTCAACTATTTAACAGAAACTTGGCATAAGTTCTGGATTTCAGGCACTATTCATGACAGTCGTTTTTAAAACTATAGCATAAGAATCAGCTGGGGGTAAATTTTCCAGTGAGCGCTTTCTTGTTTCTTCCCACACTAATGAGATTCAAATGGATCCTAGAATATGAATTCTTCACAAACCCTCCCTCCCATGTATTCAGATGCCAAAGCAGAGAAAGCGCAGAGCTGGATGCTGATCTGTTCACCCTGCTCAGGACCCCTCCCATGGAGGAGAGAATGTAGGTAAGTTTCAACAGCTTCTCATGTGAAGAAAGAAAACAAATGGCTGAATGTGAAAAGGGAAGGCAGTCAAATAGCCACCCAGCATGAAACTGAACTTAATGAAGTTTGCATTCCAGTTACAGAGGTATGC
>PVHP010029003.1:0-22699 GCA_004024765.1 Zapus hudsonius
GGTGGCCCCAGTCACTGCACCTTCAGACCTTGAGCCTCTGGTTAATAGGATCTGCCAGAAAATAGTATGTGATGCTTCCCTTTCCCCTTATCATTACCTGAAAGAAGTAGGTGATAGCCATCATGGTACACGAGATGGACCTGCTTATTGTGGCGTTACTCTATGACCAGGCCTGGCTCGTCTACTTAAAGGTTTATGGGAGTGATAATTAGATTTAAATTTCTACAGTGTTTAAGCTATTATTATTTGGGGTGTCTGTTATAGCACTCAAATTGACACACTAAATAATGTGATCATTATGTTTGGCTGGTCTGTCGCTGAGCTAGTCAGAGTTCATGAGAGGATTACGAGGGAAGTGAAGGCCATGTGTGCACCTGCCATGGTGCACCCACTGAGGACATCCTGCCTCACATCAATGTGCTCTCAGATCTCAGGGACACCTGCCTGATGCTAATTGGCCCTGATTTATGCAAAAGTGTCACTGGGTCCAAAAGCCTGCAGGGAAAGCAAATACAGAGTGTAAGTGATACAATACTTCTCGAATAGATTAAGTCTTCAACTTGCACTACCCATTGTGGGGCCTGGAGAGATGGCTCAGTGGGTAAAGTGTTTGCCTCAAAAGCAAAAGGACCTGAGATCAATTCCCAACACCAACATAAAAAGTCCAAGTGCAGTGGTGCATGCCTGTGTTCCCAGTGCTGGAGAAGCCGAGACAGGAAGATACTGGGGCCCACTGGTCAGCCACACTGGTAGACTCTGTGCCAATGAAAGACTATCTCAAAGGAGGTAGATGACATTCTGAAGGGACTGTCCTTGTGTCTGCACACATATGCACCCACGTATATACCCACATACACATACCACACACATGCAAAAGATTACTCATATATGAATATGCAGATATTAATGCTTCCTATGTAATATGAGCATCTTAATTCAGAGCTGGTTCTCCTTCACTGGATCCCTGCTGCTGCGGGCATCTGAAGGTCATCCTCACTCACCTCAACAAACAGAGTTCTGTCAACTCAGAGCCCTCCTGCCCCTCTTCAGTGGGGTCAGGCTGGCAATCATTGACCATCAGCATGTTCTAGGCCAGGCCATGGTCCATCTATTAGACCAAGCCTGGAAAGCAAAGGTCGGCTTGTTCTGAGTGAGGGCAGAAAGAGACAGTCATCCCCGCCCCCATAGAGCAAGGTGGAAACGAAACCCCTGGAGTCCTTGAAGCTGGGTGAACTACCCTCCTAACTATGGCTCCCTGCATGACTTTCCCACGGGAAAGCCTTATGAAGTGCTTTACTAATTCTTCAGTAAGGTGAGGTGGGTATGGGTTCCCCTGGTTTACACAGCAGTACCCCGAGAGGGTTCATGACTGGCCCAGGCCACTCTGGTAGCTAGAGGTAGAAGCCATCCAGGACTTCTGGTGTCTGCCTCCATGTCCACGGCATCTATTCAACTGTATCTTGTCTTATAACAAATATAAAGAGATCCAAGCTGGTGGCCTTGTTGGTTTAGTCACTTGTGGGCATTTAGTCAACCCTGGACTTGAACTAAACCCCAGGAAGCTGACTTAGTCACTTCAGCCGTACAGCAAGTTACCTTTGACTAGATAATTTATGAACACCTGTACTGCTCACAGCTCTGAGGATTTAGAGGTCCAAATTTAAGGTGTAGCAGATTTGGCATCTGATGTGGGGCTGTTCCTCTGATACAGTTCCTTGCTCTGTCCTCATGTGAAAGAGTGATGAAGCAACCTGTTTGGGGCTTTAACAAAATCAGGCCCGGGTTCAATTCCCCAGGACCCACATAAGCCAGACCCCCAAGGCGGTGGCCCTGGTGTGTTCTCTCTCTCTCTCTCTCTCTCTCTCTCTCTCTCTCTCTCTCTCTCTCTCTCTCTCTCTCTCTCTCTCTGTATCTCTCTGCTTGAAAATGAATAAATAAAATATTTTTTAAAAAATCACGCTGCCAGTCCTCAGCTTCCCAATGAAACAAGAAGCTTGGTCATGTGCCCAGTGAAAACGCAGGAAGGAAAAACCATGCTGAGTGAGGGCAGAAAGAGACATCCCCTCCACACATATAGCAAGGTGGAGACTTAGTCCTGCAGCCCTTGAAGCTGGGTGACCTGCCCTCCTAACTATGGCTTCCTGCAAGACTTTCCCATCACTACCTCTGGTGACAAACCTCCAGTGGGCCTACAACACTGGGGAGAAAAGCCGTTGTAATTCATTTCTTTTTCTTTCTTGGAAAGAGAAATGAATTCTTTTCTCTTTCTACAAGGCTACTGTGAAAGCACAGGAGCAGTGGCATGCCCAGGCCCCCTGCCTCCCTGGAGCAACAAAGGCCCGGTTCTAGTTCAAGGTCCTCGAGTTTATTTCTCACACTCTTTCTATCACGCTTCTATTACTTGAGCTGCTCCCAGCATCACACCTTCCCTGCCATAGAAGATAGAATGAACTACATGTCCTAAAACTGTAAGCCAGAATAAATCCTTAAATTGCTTCTTTTGGGTACTTTATCACAAGGACAAGAAAAGTAACTAATACACTGGTGTGTTTCCTCCTGCTAATGACCATGTCAAGCTGGCTGCCTTGGAAAAGGAGTTTGGAGGGCTTGCATTCTGTTAGCCTGTTTTCCCAGAGAGAGAAACACACACACACACACACACACACACACACACACACACACACACACAGAGTTTTCATGTAAAACAAAGGGCTGGGGACAGGCCTCAGTAGACAAAGCTCTAGCTGTACAAAAATGAGGATTTGATTTCTGATCCCCAGAACCCACATCAAATCTGGGTATGGTAGTGCATGCCTCTAACACCAGCACTTGGCAGGCAGCCTCTTTGAGAGCTAGGTTCAGTGAGGGTAACTGAGAAAGACTCCTGAGGTTGTCCTCTGGCCTCCACACACCCGTGAGTGGGGACCAATGTTCACATGCACATGTACATGCACACAAACATGTACACATGCCCCCAGTGGATGCGCACACAGGCGCGTGCGTGCGCGCACACACACACACACACACACACACACACACACACAGATCAATGTTTTAGGGGAAATGATTTCTCCTAGTGATTGAGGTCAGATGCTGCGTAATTCAGCCGGCTTTATTTACAGCTAGTTTTCCCAAATGAGTTCGTGATCTCACCCACAAGCTTCATTCTCCTCTCTCTAAACATTCTTCAGCTATGTTTTGAAGCCTCACTGTAGCATCACACACTCCCCCAAAACCAAGCGCCCAGGATGAAGCACGCTCTGAAGATGCCTAGCCCTCCCCTAGTGATGCTGAGGTCAGGGACCGTGCCTTGTTCTTCCATGTTGTTGGGGACATGATGCATCATTCCTGATCAGCAATAGGCACTCCACCCATCTGTGAAGAGCCCCAGAGACAGTACTCAGGACTGTTCCCACCAAGTGCCTCCTTGGTGGTGCCCAGCTGGCATCAGAGAAGAAGGGTTCTCTAGAACTGAGACCAGCAAGTGGACGTTTCATGGGATTAGATTTCAGTGCCATGTAAGCAAGAACATTCTAGTAATTATTATTCTTCAAAGATGAGAACAAAGGTAGTTCAGACACATTCAAGGAGTGGCCTCAAGAGCACTTTCTCCATAAAGATTATTTGGATAGCCTTTGACAAATATTCGCTACTACCAAACACAGGAAAATATGGGTGTGGAGCTCAAATTCTGCTCAGGAGGATTTTGGAAGCATTGCTGCCTCCTGGGCTGTGAACTGTGGGATGTCATCTTTCAGGATCTCTTTGCCTCATCTATAAAAATAATAGTTATGGAGAGGCTGAAGAGGGTCAGGAAGTCTATGAAATAAGAATGTTAGTAGTCAGGGTATTTGTACCAGATGTCTCTTCCTTGTGTTAGTTGAAAAGCAACTGGAAACACTCTCAGTATACCAACAGGACATTTGTTAAGTGAATTATGATGTATCCATTCTATATTTTACTTGATAGATTATATTAGATATATGTGTACCCTGACCTGGGGATTTTACCTTCATATATATGTAATTACATGGTGCTTCACATGGTATGCCATTGTGTGTGTGTGTGTGTGTGTGTGTGTGTGTGTGTGTGTGTGTGTGTGTGTGTATGAGTAGATCTTTGCTGGGTGCATAATGAAAACTGCAACCATAAATGTGAGTTTTGCCAAGCACTGAGATCCAAAGGGAGAAGTTTCCTAATTAGGCTTACTTAGATCCATACAACAAAATCCCCAGCATGTTTGACTTAGCAAATAAATTTACTTTTCTCTCAGATTAAATGGCCATCCAGTATGAGTCATGAATGTGGTTGCATCTTTATGACTGTCAACTCGGCTCCATTTGTCATTCTGCTCCACTGTCTTTAAACCCGTGTGATGGCTAATTTCTGCTGTCAACTTGATGGACTTAGAATCATCTTGGAGACACCTCTGGGTATGTATTTGAGGGTGTTTACAGAGAGGTTTAACTGAGGAGGGGAGACCCACTATGAATGTGGATGGCACCATTTCAGTCAGTATCCCAGACTGAAGAAAAGAAAGCCAGCATTCATCCCTCTCTTTCTTAACCAAGCACCTCACACTCCTGCCACCATGCCTACCCCACCATAATAGACTGGATGCTTCAAACTATGAGCCAAAATAACCCTTCCTTAAGTTACCTGTGTGTTGCAGCAACAGGAAGAGTAATTAATACAGCCCTGAAGAACACCTGCAGCTAGTGCTATAGGCAGGAAAATTCACCCAGTCCAGGAAGAAGAAGGAAGTGGAGTCACCACTCCCTTTACCAAAGGCCTCTTTTCCCTGTCTGCCTGCCTAGCTTCTATAGTGTTTTACTTATATACAGAAGGCATTATTTTACAATTTAAAAAATCCACTTAGGAACCTGAAAAAAAAATGGATGAATTCCTGGACACCTACCACCTACCAAAGCTTAACCCAGAGCAGATAAAGCTCCTAAATAAACCTATCACTTCCACAGAGATTGAAAGTGTCATCAAGAACCTCCCTAAAAGGAAAAATCCAGGGCCAAATGGATTCTCAGCCAAATTCTACCAAACCTTCATCATAGAACTGAAACCACTCTTTCTGAAGCTTTTTTGAGGTATAGAACAAAAGGGAAGCTGGCTTATAACCACCATAAGCCCACTCCCGACAACACAGCTCCAGTGAGTTTGTAAAATCCAAACTGCCATCAGCTGAGGATCGATTACCCATAACATATTCATTTATTTGTGGGGGACACATGGATCAAACCATGACAACCTCCTTCAACAAAATAGCAGGATACAAAATTAACACACAGAAATCAGTAGCCTTCCTGTATGCAGATGATATGCATACAGAAAAAGAAATCAGAGAGACTATCCAATTTTCAATGGCCTCAAAAAAATCAAATATCTTGAAATATCACTAACCAAGGAACTGAAAGACCTGTAAAATGAAAACATTAAAATGATCAAGAAGGAAATAGAGGAGGATCTGAGAAGATGGAAAGATATTCCATGCTCCTGGGTAGGGAGAACTAATATAGTAAAAATGGCAATCCTTCCAAAAGCACTATGCAGATCAATGCCACGCCAATAAAAATACCAGCTTCATTCTTTACAGACATTTAAAAAAAATCTCAAAATTTATTTGGAATGGCAAAAGGTCTCAGATAGCCAAATCTATCCTTAGTGAAAATACTTCCTCAGGAGATATCACCATTCCTGATCTAAAGATATACTACAAAGCCATAGTAACAAAAACAGCATGGTACAGGCATAAAAATAGACAGGCAGACCAATGGAACAAAATTGAAGACCCTGCTCTTAGCTCCAGTAACTATAGTTACCTGATCTTTGGCAAAAGTGTCAACAATGTTCACTGGCATAATGATAGAATCTTCAACAAATAATGCTGGACACACAGGATAACTAATTGTAAAAAAAATGAAAATAGACCCACTCCTCTCTCCATGCACAAAAATCAACTCCAAATGCATCAGACTTTAACATAAGACCTGAAACCCTGAAAACCCTGGAAGAAAAAATAGGAGAAACTCTCCACGAGATAGGAGTAGGGAAAAACTTCCAGTAGCCTAGGAAGTGCAACAATCCCTTAACTAATGGGATCATATCAAGCTTAAAAGCTTCTGTATAGATAAGCATACCATACTCTGGGCCAACAGACCACCTTCAAATTGGGAGATGATTTTTGCCAGCTATAACACAGACAGAGGTCTAATATCTAGAACTTAAAAAGAACTCAAAAAAAATAACCAAAAAAAATCAAACAGCCCTCTCACAAAATGGGGCATTGATCTCAATAGAGAATTCACAGAGGAGGAAACACAAATGGAAAATTCTCACTTAAGAACGTATTCATCATCCTTAATCATCAGGGAAATGAAAATCAATACTAAAAAGAGATTTCACCGTACTCCAGTCAGACTGGCAATCATTAAAGAATCCAACGACAATTCATGCAGGGGAAAAAGGAACTCTCATTCACTGCTGGTGGGATTGCAAACTTGTACAACCACTATGGAAAGCAGTGTGGAGACTCCTGAATAGAATGAATATAGAGCTACCAATGGACCAGCTATCCCTCTACTGGGCATCTACCCTCAAGATGTCACATCTCAGCATAGAGGCATTTGCTCAACCATATTTATAGCAGCTGAATTCATAATAGCCAAGAATCGGAATCAACCCATATGCCCATCCCTGGATAAATGGATATCAAAGCTGTGGTACATTTACAAGATGGAATTTTACTCAGTGGAAAGGAAAAATGACATAATGAAATTTTAAGAAAAGTGGACAGACTTGGAGCAGATCATACTTAGTGAACTCACACAAAAACAGAGAGTCAAACACAGCATATTCTTTCTCATATGCAGTTCCTAACCAGGTTAAGCTTAAACTCTAAGCAAACCTGACAGGTGGAATGTGTAAAAGGGGATGGAAGGAATGTGGGGGGGGATGGGAGGGTAGGGGGACTTATACAGTAAGCTAAGCAATAATGAATCAAAATAAAAAAATCCTCACTTTAAGCTGGGCATGGTGGTGCATGCCTTTAATCCTAGCACTCAGAAGGCAGAGGTAGGAGGATTGCCATGAGTTCAAGGCCACCTGAGACTACATAGTGGATTCCAGGTCAGCCTGGGCTATAGTGAGACCCTACCTTGAAAAACCAAGAAAAAAAATCCTCACTTATACTCAAGAAGCTCCTGAGGAAGCTGTGGGCATTGCCTGGTAAGAGGGGCCATGAATAAAATGGGAGGAAGCCTAACCCCATTAAAAACTGATCTGACCTGCAACTCCCTGTCCCAGTTATTGCTTCCTTCCCACACTGTGCTGTTGATCAAAAAGACCCAGGAAGTCCTCCAAACAAGACAGGATTCTGCCAAAAGCTCTTGAATACCTGCCCCAGGCCAAAAGTAAGACCCTATTGCTGAAGAAACCACAGAAAGTCATCGCTTAATGCTGAGAAGCCCTGCAAGATCCAAAATGATAACCAGATCCCAGAAGGTAGCAAGTGAAATTCTGGTAAACGCTACAAGAACTTCCAGGGGGAAATGGTCAATGATATTTGGAGAAAGCAGAGCACTGATATAAAATTCAGACTGATGTCATGAGAATGCTGAACAGACTACTTTATGGGAGAGATCTTTGAGTCAAGAGGTGATCAGCTGTGCAATAGTGGTGCCAAAACCTGGGGGGTGGGGGGAATCAACAGCTTTCAAATCTGCCAAGAAATCTACTCAGTGACAAGGAACCCTTAACTGGAACTGGGATCAGGGCAAAACCCCATGGAAACCAAAAACTTTGGCTCCAAGGGGAAATTCCCACTAACAGAAAACTACAGAAAGGCTGCATCCAATAGAATCTTGTCAAATTAGCAATGTTGTCTCATATAACTTTTACTGATCTCACTCTCCAATGGAGATTCTCTTTGTATTTTTCAGAAGACTGTGAGAGAGCTGTGGTCAACCCAACTCCACCAACAAACCACAGGAAGATGGCTGACACCCTGACAAGAGATGAACCACCCCAGGCCTATCTTGTAGGCCCTAAATGGAATCTTTGAGAAAGTGTCATGATAAGCATAAGACATATCACCACAGCAAGATAGATAACCCCAGGTCAGAGACAGATAACAATGATATCTATCACAACCCAAAGCAGAAGTCCAGAGACACTCAAGGTCTCAGAAATAAAACAGACTTAAAACTCACCCACTGTTGTGGTCAGCTTTCTAGTTGCTGCGCAGAAAGAACCCAAGCAAAAGCAGCTTGTGGAGGAATGGGTTTATTAGGCTTACGGACTCAAGGGGAGACTCCATCCTGGCAGGGAAAACAATGGCATGAACAGAGGGGTGGACATCATCTCTGCCACAGCACTGCAAACAGTGGCAGGAAGGTGTGCCAAATACTGGCAAGGGGAGCTAGCTTATAACTCCCATAAACCCGCCCCAACAACACAGCTCTAGTGAGATTCTAATTCCCGAATTGCCATCAGCTGAGGATTGATCTATCAGAACACATTAATTTGTTTGTGGGGGACACCTGGATCAAACCATGACACCCACCATGACTCATGGAACTGAGTGGAAGAGTGGGCAGAAAGATTGTAAGAGCCACAGTGGGGGAGAATATCCAGAGATGTTGCCCCCCTCAGCAACAACACACAAAGGGGGGGGAACCTGGTTACTTGCTGTGCTGCTTATAACCACTTACCCCAAGAAATGATCCAGTATGCCCATGAGGAGGGTCCCTAGTAGGCTGGGAACTGGGAGGAAGGAATTGGGGCACCATCATAAGATTTGTTCATACAATGTATGCAATTATGGATAATAAAGACAAAAAATCCACTTAGGACTGATTTCTAAACGTGAGGACATGAGCTTCTTTTAATGCATATCTGGAGCCCAATTCCTTTGCTGAGCATTTCCCATGCTGCCCCACTTCCTCCTCACAGCAATCAGTTCAAGGATGCATGGCAGCCCTTCCCCTTTGTAAAGGGTGTCCATGCTTCAGAGCAGCCAGTGGACTGTGTTCAAATCCAGGTGTGTGTGTGTGTGTGTGTGTGTGTGTGTGTGTGTGTGTGTGTGTGTGTGTGTGAAGGCTCTGGCAGAGTGAAATCAACAGATACTGTGTGATTTAGAGTCTCAGGTTGTTAGGAGAGTGTTCCCTAACCAGACCACCACATGAGGAGAGCAAGAGGCAAGCCCTGAGGTTTCTGGAACTTCCTGATTCATGATGGATACTTCCTATGGGTCCTCACCCCCTGGAAGCATTGCTTCCAACAGCATCAGACCCTTCCTCTCTCTGTCCTTCCTTCCTTCCTTTCTTTCTTCTTTCCTTCTTCCTTCCTGCCCTCTCTCCTCTTTCCTTTTTTAAAGTAATTTTATTAATTCCTTTTTGCAAACCTATGTATCCAGACAAAAGGCAAGGACATTAAAAACATAAAACATAATTTTACTGTTTGTCTCCTTTCTTGAGTCTAACTTCTTAAGTCTAAGAAGGACAAGGCTACATCTTACATAAGCAGTGAGGTCCTCTCAGGTTTTCATCCATGTGGATTTATGAGGGAGTCCTAGAGAGTGTGATGGGTTAGGCATCTGCAGAGACACCCCCCCCTTGAGTGGGAGGTGTCTAGCCAGAGCCCAAACCTAGGCACTAAAACTTATTGGTCAGGTATGAACCAATCAATGGTCTCCCTGCCCACCTAGGGCGGGAAATACTAACTCAACAGTTAATCCACCCTTTCTCCCCCACATGGCAGGCTAGCAGAAGGACCTCTGAATCTCCTGGCCTTAGGAAAGTAAGGCCTAGACCAGCTGGGGTGGGTGAAGGTTCCAGATGTTTCCCCTCAAGAACCTCTCTTTCTCATGATGGGAGCCCTCTGTTAGCTTTTCTTCTTCTGCTTGTTTAGCTGAACAGCATAAATTCTGTTAAACTCTCTGATATGTGTTTTCCCCAAGCTTGTGGCTGGAGAACTCTGTAACTCCCTATGTTCCCTTAAATAATAAAGTCTCCCACTATACCTTACTATCTTGTTGTCTATGATTTTAATTCTTTAACTTTGTAGACAAGAACTCGGGTACTCTTTAATCTTTGGGGTGCATTGGAATTTTTGCTGGGTGTTATCTAAATTCTAACCCCCCAGCTCACCCCATTACAAGAGAATCTACCAAGTAATACTATTCCAGCCAACATGCTACCTGCTGATTGCTGTGGAGGGAAGCATGCATGGTGTACATATTCTCCTTAAAACACTCCAATTCCAGACCAGACAGACACAGGTACAGAAAAAGTTATTCTGCGTTTCAACATTGCAAGCCAACATGGGCTCTATTCTTAGTCCCTCAGTCTAACCAGAAATGCATTTCTTCCTGAGCTGCAGGCCCTCCTCAAAGGATGTTGACTTCCCTCAAGGGAGAATCTTTTCCACATTGCACCTCAGTTTGTGTCCTGTAACTGCCAGCAGCACGTCTGTTCCTTGCTTCTGGAAGCCTAGAGAACAGCCAGAGGGGCTCCCCTCCAGGGCTATGGAAGTTGACACACAGCTAGATCCTTCTTTGTTTGGAGAGGGGCCAGGCTTCCCACCACTGGGGTCTTGGCTCTGTTCTCACTCACAGTGGCTCTGCTTTCGGATGGAGATATGGAACAACTGGGAAGTCCCTTCTCTTCCTCCTCCTTCTGTTGACTGTAGATTCTTTGAAGGTTAAGGAAGAGCTATTACTCACCTCCAGGCCATGAAAAGTTGCCTTGAGAATCCAGAAATATAATAATTATAACAGGAAACAAAAATAGATAACATGAGCGCCTGTCCCTTTAACCACAGAAAAGTTGGTTAGAGGCTATACCTGGCAGAGGGCAGCAGAGTAGGAGGGTTACTATAGGTAATGCTTTGGGTGTGAAATGTCTCACACAGGCTCATATTTGAAAACTTAGTCCATAGCCTATGGTGCTGTTTTTTTTTTGGGGGGGGGGGGTGGTAGAGATCTTAGAAGGTGGGGTCAGGCTGGAGGAATTGGATTGCTTGGGTGAGGGATTAGTGATAATAGCCTAGTCCCGCTTCTGGCCCAGTATATCTGGCACTCTCTGTTTTGTGATCTCTGAAGTTGCAAGTAAGCAACCCTCATGCTTCTACTGTAATAACCATAAGCTACCATGAGTCCCTCCATGCCTTCCTCAATACGATGGACTATACATTCTCAAACCGTGAGCCAAATCAATTCCTTCCTCCCTTAAGTTGCTTTTTGTCAGGTATATGATCACAATAAGAAGAGTTACCAGTACAATATAGGACACAGAAACCAGAAAGCCCAGATTTCATCAAATCCCAGCTCCCCACCTAAGAGTTGTGTGACATTGCTCATCTGTAGATGGGAATAATGGTGATGACGGTCTCATCTGTGAGTTGATGCATGTGAAGCGTTCAGAGCAGACAAAAAGCACAGGCTCAGCCAATGGCATTGCTGTGTCCATCATCATTCTTCATGTTCCCTAGGGAAGACTGGTCAATGTCTGGTTATACTGCCTTGAAGGAATAGCCCTTCCCAGAAAACATGGCTACTTCTTGGGCCAGAGCTCCAGGGGCAACATTACCCCTAGATGTCTCCACATGGGTTCCGATACCCATATGTGATGGTTAAGTTCTGTTGTCCACTCAATAGGATTAGGAATCCACAAATGTTCCTCTTGAGCAGGTCTCTGAGGTTGCTTCCAGGAAGGATGAACTGAATGAGGAAGTCCTTTCTCCAGAGTTGACAGCCCTCCCATAGTGGGCTATATCTAATGAAGCTGAGTGGACACAGTTCCTTTTTCCACCTGGCTGCCTATGTGCTGCTCACTCGTGAGTGCCTTTTACCAGCCTTGCTGCCCCCCTGCTTTCACTAGTATGGCTATCCTTAGTCAGCGTTAGAACCATGTTTCCTCAGCCTTCCAATGTGAGCTAAAGACTCAAGGCTCTCCATGCCTTCAGTGCTGGATTGGGACTACTGTGGTATCCAGCCATGTGGGCTGAGCAGCTACCAGGTTCCTTGACTCTCAAACCTGCAGACAGCTATCATCAGATTGCTATAAACTAATCCAGTAGATTCTGTTTTTAATAGCAATTCATTCTATTGGTTTTGTTCCTCTAGAGAATTCTAATACCCCATGCTTAGTTCCTGACTCTGGTGAAATCAACAAAGCACTATTGTAGTGTGCCAGGAGATGCTTAGACAGCCAATCTCTGAAGCCAGTAGGAAATATTGCCAGAACTCAGCCTTCACCTCCTAATGCTGCCTATCATGGTACAAAACATAAAACATTAGCTAATGAGGCAAATAGCCTTCCCAGAACCTCCCATACCTAGACCAGGTCTTCAGGCTGTCCTGAGCTGATTTAGCATCCTTGAACTTGATGTATTCACTGGATCCACCAGGAGACTCTAAAGAGGGTCTCCTTGAGGAGGTACACCTTCCTTATTGAGTGCCTACTGAATACCTAGTCTTACATTAGATCCTGTATATTACTTCATCTCATCGGACTCCTTAACAGTCTCACCTGAGCATTTGGCTAGGTAGGTGATAAAAGTCAGTGAGGTCAGTGAACTAGATAGAAGTCACGTTCCCACCTAGGGAGGAGGAGACTCAAGACAAATGCAGGGCCATGCTTTCCAGTGCTTGCTGTGGCTGGCCCTATCAACTTGCACACACATGCCTCTGGAAGGAAGTGTGGCTTCAGGGTCACTCAGGGATGCCAGCTGTGGAGCTGTGGCAGAGGATCTCACAAAGAAAGGCTCAGTAGCTGACAATGAAACCTTCTGAAACTTCTTCAAGGGCTATAAACCAGTCAAATGATTGGTTCTTCCCTGGAGGTGGCTGACAAACAGCTTTACCCTGCCTTCTGCATGGGGGCAAACCACACAGATGCAATGGCTACCCATGAGCCTCCAGGCTTTTGACACATAAACTATGGTCTCTGTACCTCCAGGCTCTTCCCATGTGGAAAGACTACCCATAAGCCTCCAGGTTTTCTCCTCTTAAGTCAAAGCCTCCCCTATCTTCATGCTCTATACTTTGCTGTGGCCTCCCCACCTCCACAGTCCACATATGCCAATGATGCCATCTCCCTTCAGACTCTGCTGGGGTGAGTTCCCTACCTCCAGGCCCTGCTTCCATCCAGGGTAGACTCAAGTGAGGGGCTCTTGTAAGAAGAGCTGTCTCTGGCTAGTCCCAGGTATTATGGGAAAGTTGGATAACTAAACTGCTCTAGAGTTCTGTAGCCCCATGTCCAAAACCTGGATACCAACAGCACCTTCCTGTGACACTTCTCAGACAACAAAAAAGCATGTAGGGCTGGACTGATTTGCAGGGGCATTGCTATAGGTTTCCTGGGGAGTTTATCTTCAAGGGCAAATGGTTTAGATAGGAAGTGTTGCTCCTTCATTTTCTGGAGTGGGTGGAGGGAAATGAGTTCCACTTAAGCAATGGCAGAGCTAGGAGCTGACCAAAAGAGAGGGATACTGAGCCTGGATCCAGAGGGTAGGAGGACAGATGAGTCCCAACAGGTTGGGTTCAAATTCAGCCACTAACACTGGGGAGGCACTCAACTCCATGCTTCACACTCTTCTTCATTCTCACAAGCAAAACTGGGCCTCAAAGGGTGTGAGGAGAACAGTGACATACTCTGTTCATTGTACTGCCCTTGTGGACCTTCATAAGGATGAACTGTCGAACTTCAACTCTGCACTCGGGCCTTACCCTGCAGACAAGTTCCATTTTTCCAAGTTCAGATTATCCTCTATTTATCATGGGGTTAGATTATGATATGTCTATTGTTTGTTTGTTTGTTTTTTGTGTATTATAGTATACATGGTGTTGTAGTCAGCCACATGTCGCTGGGATGAATCTCCAAACCAGGCACAATTTTGGGGAGGAAAGTATTTATTGAAACTAACAGATCCAGGGAAGTTAAGGAAAAAGGCTGGTCCTCTTTCACAGATCCAAGCAGAGACAGACAGAAGCCCACCACCAGCACCTCAAGCAAGCAAGTACATTCCAAAACTAGCAAACAAGAGGAACTCCAGGCTTGAGCTCAGACTGCTTTTTGCATATGTATAGCTAGAATTCCAGACCCACCCCAGAAACACCTTAGGGCTGAACTCTAGGATATGGCCAAGGTGACACATCTCCTCCAGCCAGAATTGGCTGGAGACAATTAACAATTTAATAAACACAATTATAATAAATTCTATTGGGGGACTTTATTCAAACTACCACACATAGGTATGTATGTATATATATATATATATATATATATATATATATATATATATATGTGTGTGTGTGTGTGTGTGTGTGTGTGTGTGTGTGTGTGTGTGTGCGCGCGCGCAGTGTGCATATATGTGGAAACCAGAGAACAACCTTGGGCATCATCCTCAGGAATGCTATCTTCTTTTTCTAACACAAGGTCTTTCATTGGGATGGGGCTCACTAATTAGATTAGACTAGCTTTCCATGGAACTCCAAGGATCCTCCTGTCTCTAGGCAGTCAGGGTGACCAGACCCCTGAAAGTGAAAAGCAGGAATATCTTTGGGCCTATTCTTACAGTCTCCACTTTTCCAGGGAAGAATATGGCTTCTTATCTCTTGCCTAGACAGACCGGTTTTTCCACATCTGAGCCCCTCTATGGGAGGGAGGTCTCCTTTCCTAGAATTCAAATCTAATCCTGACATTGTGGTTGGTCTAGTTCAGACCCCAGAACTTGGCATCATGGCTGGCCTCTTCCTGAGCCAGCCTCTAGGCAAGACCTATTAGCTCACTCTGGCTCATCTAAGCTGGAAGGTGAAGCCCACTACAGTAACCTTTACCAGGGTGAGCTCTCTCTTGGCTGGCTCTTGATCACTCCTGAACCTCCAGGTTCTGGTGAGTTTGCCCTCATCTCAGCCTAGGAGAAACCCTCTGACCCCTACTCCCCCATGGGCTCTCTACCCCCTCCTGCCCTCCATATGGGAAGAGCTCTTTGCTCTTTCTTTTCTTTATTCTCTAACTCCCTTTTCACATTTCTTCTAGGCCCCAACACGTGGGCTCTCAGACCATGTGGATATATTCATTTTCCCTCCCTTGGTTCTGTACTTCCTTCAATAAAAGTGGAAATTTAATATTTATCCTCCTCAGTTTTATTTTATCCAATCCTTTGGTTAAAAGCTGACACAAACTCAGAGTTCAGAGTTTGAGGACTCTTTCCTAAACCCCAGCAATACCCCATGTCGTAGTCAGCCGCATGTTGCTGGGATGAATCTCCAAACCAGGCACAATTTTGGGAGGAAGGTATTTATTGAAGTAACAGACCCAGGGGAAGTTAAGGAAAAAGGCTGGTCCCCTTTCACAGATCCAAGCAGAGACAGACAGAAGCCCACCACCAGCAGCACCTCAAGCAAGCAAGCACACTCCAAACTAGCAAACAAGAGGAACCAGGCTTGAGCTCAGACTTTTTTTTGCATATGTAAAGCTAGAATTCCAGACCCACCCCAGAAACACCTTAGGGTTGAACCCTAGGATCAGGCCGGCCAAGATGACACACCTCCTCCAGCCAGAACTGGCTGGAGACAATTTACAATTATAATAAACTTTTGAATCTTTTGGGGGACATTATTCAAACTACCACACCCCATTACATCTTTACTTTCCAGTGCTGATATTACTGGCATGCACTGCCACACACAGCCTTTTTCATGGGTACTGGAGAGTAAACTCAGGTCCTTACATTTGCAATTTACCTATAGAGTTATCTCCCCAGAACTGATGTGCTTATTGCAAGAATGTATTCTAAACCCATATGGAATTATACCTGACCCACTGAACATCCTAGCCTAGCTTAACTCAGCCATGCTCAGAACACTTGTTTTAGCCTACAGTTGGGCACAACCATCTCATAGAAAGCCTGTTTCATAATACTGAGCCATGTCTCCTGCTACTATTGAACACCACACTGAGCGTGAAGAACAGATGGTTGTGTGGGTATAGTTTTGCACCAGAAGCCAAGCTGAGAAGCTCCAAGTGGAACCAGGGAAGTTGGGGACAGTCTAGATGGGAAAGGGAAAGCCCCCTTATAAGAGGTCACCATCCTCCCCCTTACACCCTCTCCTCTGCTGGTCCCTCGAGGCTCTCTGCACTTGGCTAGAGGAGAGGAGGAGATAGGCTCTGGAAATTCTTGAAGCCCAGGCTCTGGGAGCTGCCTGCCTGAGGCTGAGCCTGAGGGAGGAGAACAGAAACTGCCCAGGGGAAGCAAACACACAAACAAACCAGCAAACAAGGCTAGCATTTGTTTCCAGAGAGAAAGAGCCATTCAGCCCCTGCCTGGGGCCCAGGGCTTCCTGCAGGCCTGCAGCCCGAGGCAGCTCCATGGCATCCTTCCCCTCAGCCACCTGGGACCCTGCTGCTGTGTGGGAGGAACAAGCTGCACATCCTAGCACCTGTGAGGGTGACCCGCAGCCTGTCCCCATGCTAATTGCTACTTCCTCTGGCCTTGCACCTGGCATGGGTGAGGTTTCCTCCCTTTCCCCTCTTCTATCCAGCTCACATTCCCAACTCTCTCTTCTTCCACCTCTGAAGTGAGGCTGGAATGAGAGAATCATCCTATTCACCCTGAGGGACTGGAGAAGGCAAAGCAACATGGATTGAGCACCTACTGGGTGCAGAGCTTTGCTGAACCCTTTAATCTAGAATCTCAGCAGAAAGGGAGGGAGGGGGAGCCTCAGGAAACTAAAGCATCTAGATCTAATAGAGTTCTCTTTCTAGAACAATCCATTCCATGGGGCTGTGTCAGTAAGAAACCAGATAGGGAAAGCTAACTAGGAAGGAGCTGGCATGCAGTAGGTCCCCATGACCCATGCTGAAGACTTGTTTACTAGGAAGGGACAAAGATGGACTGCTATGATTGACATTTCATTCAGAAGGTATCCACTAAGCACACTGCGACACGAGTGCCTGAGCTGGGAGCACTTCTGCCCTCAAAGTTTAGTACAAGGTCAAAGAGAGCAGCTTGTTCTCACTCATTCACCCAACTTGACATCGTTGAGTCCCTACTCTGCACCACATTCTGTGTTCTGTATTGTGTTCCTCAACCAAAAAATTTTCATGCCTGGAAGCAGCATGGGCCACTCTGTGCCTTGTGGAGACTGGAGAAATGTGTCTTTTCCTGATGCCTGCCAGAAAAAAATTTCTGATTAATACACAAATTGATAACAACATGAATAACGGACCTTGGTTGTACAGTGGACAAACTGCCCAACTGTCCCCAGCATGGAAATTTGGAAGATTCTTCCATCATAAAGCACATGTCCCTCAAGTGTTCTTTCACACGCTGGAACTAGAGTTTCTTCCTACATGATAATAGCAATTATTAATGGACAAAGTTATTATAGCTACTAAAGACTCATTAATACTTTAGAAACTCATTGGAAGATTCCAGAAGCTCCCAGGAAAACTCCACATCACTGACTTCATGCGTGTCTTCTATCCTGTGAGGTAGTGTAATGGGATGTGATAGGCTATGTTGTATCCCCCCAGGACTCCTGTGTTAAAGTCCTCCCAGAGATCTCAGAAGTGAGTGTGTGTACAATAGGGTTTGGTGGTTAATCTTAATAGTTAACTTGATTGACTGAGAAATTAGTAAAACATACATCTGGGAATCTGTGAAGGTGTTTCCAGAGATAGTATGGTCATGAAAGTTCTGATGTAATAAGGTTTTTTCCCACTGATGGGTTCCACTTGATCTGGCTATTGGTAGGTAGTAGAATTTCCTGCCTGTTTGGAGGAGGTAGGTGCTGGGGGCCTTGCCCTTGGGAGTATATCTCACTCTGGTCCCTTCTTGTTGCTGCTCTCTTGGCTTCCTATCTATGGTGAGGTGAAGAAATTCCGCCCCTGCTGCCATGATGTTTTCCCCAAAGATATGGGGCCAAGCGACCAAGGACTGAACTCTCTGAAACCATGAGCCAAAATAAATTGTCCCTCCCTTAAGTTGTTCTCTCAGGCATTTTGGTCATACTGATCAGAAAGCCGATACCACAATCTGTAAGCAAGGAACTGATCTACTGAACTGACCCCAGGCCAGGAAACGGCTGTGTTTTGCATGAAGAGCCAGAAAGCAAATAGCTCAGGTTTTGTGGCCAGACAGACCCTGTGGCAGTGACTGCTGCCACCAGGGCTCAAAAAGCTGCCACAGACAACATGTGAGTGAGGGAATGTGGCTGGAGTCCAATAAAACTGTATTTATAGATACTAACATTTGAATTTTACATCACTTTGAAATGTTACAAAATATTATTCTTTAGATTTTTTTTCAAAAGTACAGAAACCATTTCTAGCTCACTGGTGCTATAAAAACAGGACACTTAACTTTTCTGGGAAGCAAGTTTAGATGGGGCCAGGCTGGGAGGGGCAGCCCAAGCCTGCCTGGCCTGGTTTACAGGGAGGACAGGAGCTCTGGGGCCCCTCAGGACCTGTTGTCTGCCTGGGGCCCAGTTCCCTCCACCCAGCCTGAGGGCACCAGCAGAATGAGAGTGACTCTTTCCAAAATAAACCCTTCACCCAAAGGCCCAGCCTCTGCCTGCCATTTTCCTGGAGCACTCAAGCCCCTGAGGCTACTATATAGTGGGTTGGAACAGGGAGATTGTTCAAGACAAGGGTAGGGCAGAGAAACTTCTAGAGAAGGGCTTGTGATATTATCAACTTGATGATTCTGTTCAGTTCCCAGCCCATGCCAGTTCTGCAGTAAACATGACTACCTTGGCACCATGAGAACCCCATGGGGCAGCCATGAGACAAGTGAGGACATCTGTGATGTTCAGTTGTCACTTGATGGGATTTATTCATCCATGGAAGCAAAGCTCCATGAGGGGTTTTCTAGATTAGGTTAACTGTATTTCTCTCTCCTTCTCTGTCTGTCTGTCTGCCTGTTTGTCTGTCTGTCTGTCTGCCTGTCTCTCCTTTTTGGCCATCATATGCTAATCAGTTTTCCTGTACCATATCCTTCCTCACTGCAGACCCTCACTGAAGGTAGTTGTTAAGTGTGGACAGCACCATACCAAATAAAAAGGAGAAACAAGCTGAGTACCAGCATTCATCTCTCTGCCTAACTGCAGATACAAGGTGACCACCTTGTTTTCTCCAAAATGAGCTATATCCCCTCAAACTAGGAGCCAACCTAAACCCTTCCTCCTTAAGTGGCTTTTGTTGGGTATGAATCCAAGCAACCACAAAAGTGACTAATTCAACATCCCAGCTCAGAGGTCACTTCACCAAAGAACCATAGCTGTCCAGTGGCAACTCCCGGATTCAAATCCATTCCCTCTGGGGATTGAGGGTAACATGGCCACACCATTTCTTTCCTGCTCCTCATGTAAGCATGGTTTTCCCAGCCGGTCTTGGTAAAAAGTTGTCCTAGAAATGGGTCAGATGATATGATAGAGATTCTAGCTTGTTTACAGAGACATTTCTCAGAGAGGACAAAGTGTACAGCAAGCACTTTGGCACCAAGACACCCCTATAGGCCAGAGGATCCCAATAAAGATAATGACATGCCACAGCCTTCCCTCCCAGTCTGTCTGGAGCCCATTTATTTTTAATTTTTTTAAATTTGTGTATATATGTGGGGTGCATGCATGCGTACATGTATGCTCATATGTGTGTGGGTGCATATATGGGTGAAGGTTGGCATGCACATGCGTGAGCATTAATGTGGGAGCCAGACATCAACGTTGGGTGCCTTACACGATCCCTCTCCATGTTTCCTTTTGAGACAGAGTCGATAGCTGAACTAGCTAGCCAGCACATCTCAGGGATCCTCCTGTCTCCACCTCTTCAGCTCTGAGATTATAGGAGCATGCTGCCACACTGGACATTTTACATGGGTGCTGGGAATTCGAACTCAGGTCTTGATGCTCACATGGTAAGCATCTTCTCCACTGAGCCATGTCCCCAGCAGCCCAAAGCCAGTTCAAAACCATTCAGACAGATCAGCAGTTGCCACCGAAGAGATGTGTACACAGGGTACCTGTTGTGTTGTTTTCTAAAGCAGCAACATGAAGTCAACCCAAGGGTGACAGAGGTGTCAGGACACAACCACCATCCAACTGATGCTATGACCAAGTGTGTTCTTGCCCTGGAGAGAAGAGGATGCCATGGTATGAGATATGACTGCTTGTACAGTTCTGTCCAGAGTTATCTCAACTAAATGGGAAAATATATAAGGACATACGTACCTGGAAAATGTCTGGAATTTTTGTATAGAAAATGTTGGTACTACTTTGCGTTAATGTGTCCATGCCTTTATTCACCCAACTCTCATTTAGCACATGGGTGGCATATTTCTTTGTCAGGAATTATAACTGTGCTGCTGAGAGAGTGTGACAAAAACAGAAATATTTTTTGGCATGATGGGCAATTCCTTATTTTTAAATAGACTATTTTTTGGAGAAGTTTTATGTTCACAGAAATGAAAATTGAGCAGAAAGTAATGAGATTTCTACAAGCCTCCTTACTCGCCAGGCGTCCCTCCCCAACTCTGGACATTCCCCAGCAGACTGGGACACGTGTCGCAATGAACCTATAGTGGCACATATCGCATCAGTGAGGTGTGTAGATATCAGTGGTCACAGGTGCACACCACCACACCTGTGTGTGTGCTGGTGAGTGCATGCCTTGGGCTCTGGTGGCATGTCTCATTATTATAAAATGGCTTCAAGACCCTCTATTTCTCCTGTGCTTTATTTACCCAGTAGCCCCTGAAACCTCTGACCTCTGCTATCCAGAAGGTCAGACAGTTGGAATCATGTAGAAATAATAGTCTTAAATCATCTTCTTCCATGTTCTTTTACATTTCTAAGGTCATTCTGCAATTTTTCATGGTTTGAGGGCTTGTTGACTTTGGGTGTTGAGTGCTATTTGTTGTCTGGATGGCCTGATGTTAGCTATCCATTCATCTACTGAAGCCATAATTTAAAAAAAACCATTTTATTTATTTCCAAGGAGAGAGGGGGGGGGAGGCTATGGCCTCTTGCCACTGCAAATGAACTCCAGATACATGCACCACTTTTTGCATCTGGCTTGATGTGGGCATTGGGGAATCAAACCCACGCCATCAGGCTTTGCAAGCAAGCACCTTAACCACTGAACCATCTCCGAGCCCTGAAGCCATGTTGATTTCTTCCAGGTATTGGTAGTGCTGAACAATGCTGCTATAAGCATTTACACACAGCTTTCTAGGGGACATTAGTCTGCAGCTCATTTGGGGAACTACAAAGGGGTGCAATTTCTGAACTATATGTTAAGAGTGCACATGTCTAGTTCTGCTAGTAATTGCCACACTTTTCTTCCAGAGGGGCTACAGCATTTTGCATTCATTCCCGCCATGAGAGTTTCCATTGCTCCACATCCTCACCCATGCTAGATGCTGTAGATGCTCTGGACTGACTACACCGGTAATGGCACCTTACTGTTGCTTTAATTTTCAAGTTTTAATGACTGTGGTGAGAGAGAGAGAGAGAGAGAGAGAGAGAGAGAGAGAGAGAGAGAGAGCGCCAGTATGGACATGCCAGGACCTCCTGCCACTGCAAATGAACTCCAGACGCATGCACCACTTTGTGCATTTGGCTTTAAGAGGGTACTGAGGAATCAAACCTGGGCCATCAGGCTTTGCAAGCAAGCTTTTTGACTGGTAAGCCATATCTCCAGACCCTTATCTGTCTTTTTTAATTGGGATGCTTGTTTCTTCGTTGAGTTTTAAGTGTTTTTGAACTCTGGATATTGCTATTCTCTGTGTAATTTTAAAGACTTATGCGTAATAAAAAATTCAACCTCAAAAAATGTATCATTTCAGTAATTGATCATCCAGTAATGATTACTGATCATTTTAAAAAGGATTTAAAAGTTGAGTTTTGCATTAACTTTCCATTACTGTAACACTTTAGAAAATCAGCTTAGAGGAAGAGGGTTTGAGAGGGTTCAGTCAGTGGTCATTTGATTCTGCTACTCTGGGCCTGTAGTGAGGAAGCATCTCATCAAGGTGGTCAGTAAGAAGACAGAGACAGACAGACAGACAGACAGACAGACAGACAGACAGAGATAGAGAAAAACACCAGGGATGAAATAGTCCCATCAAGAGTTCACTCTGTGACCTACTTCTTTTAAAGAGCCCCCCCCCACTTTAAGTTTCCACCACCTTTCAATAGTGCCATCATCTGAGGTCTACATTTTAGACATATGAACCTTTGGGGTACATTCCAGATCCAACTATTATAGACTAAAGCCAGAAAAAGGGAAATATACATGTATATCATTTAATATTCACATTAAATACACAAAGCCAAAAGCATACCTGTTTCATGTATGTGTCATGTGTGTGATACTGGTTTCTTTGTGTGTGTGTGTGTGTGTGTGTGTGTGTGTGTGTGTACATCCACAGTTCCTATATCTACATGCATATATATACCCACTTGTAGAAGGAAGGCCAAAAATTTTTGGGAGGCAGGAGGTGATACTTTGCTAAATAAAGGTCGCACGGCTAAGAAGCGGCATCGATACGTTTATCCATGGCCCTGTGTGGCTCTAGGACAGCAACGACATAATCATCTCATGGATGGGGCCTTCTCACCTGCCCCTTGGTGTCCTGAACTGTCCCCATCTGGCATTGTTTCCACCATGAGAAGCCTGTATAT
>PVHP010029004.1:0-22703 GCA_004024765.1 Zapus hudsonius
GAGAGAGAGAGAGAGAGAGAGAGAGAGAGAGAGAGAAGAGAGAGAGGAGAGAGAGGAGAAAGAGAGGAGAGAGAGGAGAGAGAGAGAGGGGGGGGGGCTTTGCGGGAGGCTGATGAGGCAGCTTAGAGGCTGCACATACTGCTAACTACGTACATTTCAAAAGAAAGATCTTAACTTCCCAAAGCAAGCAGGATAGCAGAAATAATAAAGATCATGATAGAAACCAATGAGGGAGAATCAAATCCAACATAATGACCCACAAAAGTCTGTGTGGTCATCACTATAGACCACATAGTAGCAAATGGATTAGCTTTCCCGCAAATGGTATTGAGAAGAATGGGACGTTCGCATGAAAAACCGAGCTTCTATCTCAAAGTTTATGCCAAAAACAGAAATGGAACATAAATCTAAGTATAAAATATAAACCTGTAAGAGAAGAGAAAAGCTTTGTGGCCTGATGTTAAGCCAAAATTTCTTGTTCCAACTTTATATAAACCCAAAAAAAAAAGTCTCAAACATAAAATCCTAATATATTGGACTTCATCAAAAATTAAAATTTTCTCTTTAAAAGACTGTCTCAGGGCTGGAGAAATGGCTCAGCGGTTAAGGTGCTTGCCTGCAAAGCCTAACAATTCAGGTTTGATTCCCCAGTACCCAAGTAAAGGCAGATTCACATAGTGCCCCTTCCCTCACTCCCTCCCTGGAAATAATTTTTTAAAAGGCCATCTCATTAAGCAATAAAAAAGACATGCTATACAATGAGACAAACATTTCTACAACAATGTAGCTGAAAAAGAACTTAAATTTAAATGAGTGAAGAACTTTCAAAATATAGTAATAAGATAATCAAAAGAATTGGGGGTGGGGAGATTTGGTGATGGAAAGTACTTGTAAAGCTTGCCAGCCACCAGATACAAAGAGGAGCCCCATCATCTGATATCCATTTGGAGAGCCAAGAAGTCCTCGTGTGTGAGAACACACAAATAAATAAATAAAAAATAATTTAAATTTTTAAGAAACTTTATTTGGGTAAAGGATATGGGATGTCTGTTTCACCTAAGAACAAACATGGGAGGTAAAGAAAACAATCTCACAAGAAAATGTTCAACATTACTATCTGTAAGAGTTCACACTAAAAAAACAAGATACCACCATCCTACATCTATTACAACAACTCAACTAAGAAAGACTGGCTGTATTGAAAGTTGACAATGATGTAGAAGGGGGAACACCACTGGAGGGGTTCTAAGTATATCTCATCTGGGGGGAAAACCCCACAAAATTGGTTATATTTGCAGTAAGTTAAGAATACACCTATCATATGATCCAGATATTCTACTCCAAGAATTTATCCAGAAGAAATGAAAGCTTGTGTCTATTCAAAGTTTTATAGAAAAATACTGTAAGGCTTTATGTGTGATAGACAAGGGCGACAATCAATCTAACTATCAGCAGATTTTTGGATTTATATGTGCCAAAGGTAAGCCTTAAATTAGTCAAAGAATCTAGATTTCTCTAAGTATATAATGAACAATGCCACACAGATTATAGAAGATGCAAAATAATGGTGACAGAAAGCAGGTAAGAGGTCATGACAAGGAGAGATGTCAGAGGACAGGAGGAAATGAGGGAGTGTGATGGACAGACACATGCTCTACCTTGATTGTGGTGATGCTCTCATGGGTATAGAAAAGCATCAAGCTTACCAGGTGCATGCTGTAAATGCACACATTTAACTGCATGCCAATTATACATAAAAAAAAGCTGTCTAGAAAACAAAACTAGGGCTGGAGAAATGGCTCAGCGGTTAAGGCGCTTGCCTCCAGTGCCTAAAGCCCCAGGTTCAATTCCCCAGGACCCACATAAGCCAGACCCACATGGTGGTGGCCCTGGTGCTCTCTCCCTCTATTGTCTGTATTTCTCTGCTTGAAAATGAATAAATAAAATATTTTTTTAAAAAAGAAATTATTATCTACAAATATTCTGATGAAAAACTAGATAATGAAAAAAGCAATGGATTCTTTAAAAAAAAAACAAAACTAAACTCAGAAATGACATTTACAGTAAAGTTGCTTATGTACAAAATGAAGTACAGTGTGTACACACACACACACACACACACACATGACACAGTGGAGCAGCTCCAACTGAAAGCACACATGAAGAATGAATGTTCCTCTCTTCATTCTTACAGGAAAAAATGTATTACACCTATCAATATCTTTAGGGTTTCTGTTTCAAAAAAAAAAATGGACAAGTAGCAAAGGAAAATGGTTGTCTATTTTCAGGGAAGGAAAGTGAGGGGTTGCCGAATCAAAAAGATGGGGAAGCAAGAACATGCAGAGAAACCAGCATTTCTTCTTCCATGAATCTGACTTTGAACCTAAATATCTTCGACCAGCTCCTTATACCCTTTCCATATGTCTAGCAGGCAGTGCAGCATATGAAGTAAGCCATGTTAATGTTACAGAAGCGGTAATAAAATTGACAGAATTTATTATACTGAGTCACCGCATCTCTCAGCCTCCTACCCAACATACATTTAAGTCACCTCTCCCTGTCACCCGTTGGGATCTGCTGGGGATATAAATCATAATATTTACCTAGGCTGGCATTTCCTTCTCTTAAAAAAAAAATCCCTTTCCAATTTCCAGATTTAAAATAAGTTTCCTCCAGGTAAAATCACTTTGCTGAAAACACTGCAAGACAGCTCATTTGTCGCCTCAGAACGGGGAACTGTTGGTATAAGCACATTGCTGGAAATGAGAATTATGTCTGCACAGGAAGAAATCTACAGGGCGGGCTGGATTCAGGCCTCTGAAACATGGGAAGTAAAAGGTAAAAAACAATTTCCTCGAGTCAGAAAGTGGAGATGCCATGTGCATCTTGTCCTTGTTAACACCTGGGGGGGCTTGTCCCCTCCCCTCCCCCTGCAGCTGAACTTCTGTGCAGTGATTGGAAATATGCAAGAAAAAGAATTCACGGGCAAGAGCGATCTGATGGAAACGCTGTGGTCCCACTCCGTGCCCTGGTCCCTGGAGTGGCAGAGCTGGGATTCTAGCCCTGGCACACTGGCTGCCTCCAGATCTGTTTAGCATCACACTGCAGTCCCAGACCTGGGCAACCACAGGCAAAAACTCCATTTCTCCCTCATTAGTCCATCAGCCAGAGATAATATCAACTAAATCCTAATTTCTGTGTTTACAGTTGCTCAAGATGGCACAGAACCTAACTTTTCCCATGGCATTTTGCCATCTCGTGATGATCACATGCAGGCAGAATATATGCATGTAAGTATGTGTGTATGTATGTGTGTACGTGTATATGTATGCATGCATGTAAGCAAGCATGTATGTATGTGTGTAAGCATGTGTGTATGTGTGTAAGCATGTATGTGTGTAAGCATATGTATGTATGTATGTAAGTTTGTATGTGTGTATGTATGTATGTAAGTTTGTGTGTGTTTATGTATGTATGTGCCTATGCAATTGTGTATGTATGTATGTATATGTAAGTATGTAAGTGTGAATGCATGTATGTGTGTATGCATGTGTGTGTATGTAAGTATGTAAGTAATAGCTAGCATCTCATAGTGGCTTCTGTGGGTGACATCTGATTTCAAGTGGAATTCCACAGAATGAAGCAACGTCACAAGAGAAACAAGCAGAGAGATCAGCAGCAGTAAGGAACCGCCTTCAGAGAGCATCGGATCTAAAAGAAAGGGGCATGTTCTGAGTCAAAAGAGCCTCCAGTTGACGAGCTTCATTTTTCCTACCAGGGAAGAGCCCCCAACCGTGTAGAGGGAGACACACAGAGCACCCAATTTAGTACCAAACAAGTTTTCCCCCAATAATGAGTCTTCTTGGTCCATTCCTTTAGGTGCACTAGATGTTAGTTTACCCAACAGTGAAATGGAGCCAGGGCCACCTGGCAGACTTGTAGAATTCTCTCCTAGACAAGTTAACAGACACGATTCATTTTACTTTGACTCTCATCCACTCTTACCTTCATGCATCTAATACAGGCCCTCTCGACTTCATTACTGACATTGTAGGTCATTTTTAAGAGACACGAGAGGTGGGCTATGCACTGTAGAATGTTGAGCAGCCCACCCCAACATCTGTACACCATATGCCAGTAACACCTCCTCCAGCAGCCGTGACGACCGCCATGGAGTCCGCCCTCCCCGTTCCTGAGAGAAGCTCACCTCAAGTACTGCTTCAGGGCACTCGTTATAGTCTTCACTTCCCAATCAACAGAATTCTCCAGGTCCAGCTCACTGCATGCTTTGACATCTAGTCAACAGGCAAGAAAAATTGGTTAAAATCTTGAACATTCAAAAGACCGTCCGACTAGCTCATAAAGCTTCCATTTTTTAAGTATAAAAATAACAATTTATCCTAGCGTTTCCTACAAAAAAACATGATACTTTCTTTATAATCGCAAAAGCTATGTCCTATTACTATTACGTCTAGCACTTCAGAACATCAGCAGGAGAGATCAAGGCCAAAGAATGAAAGGTGTGGCTAGGAGCGAGGGTCACGGAAAGCCAATGTGGACACCATCATTAAAGGTATTACTCAGTAGCCACGGCTCAGAGCACATGGCATTTCCCTTGAGTATCATTTGTTTGGGGTGGCATCATTGCTATCCCGTTGCATTATTTTAGGAAAAGCATGGGAGGGAGGGAGGATGGGAGGGAGGAAGAGAGGGAGGGAGGGGGATGCAAAGGAAGAGACAGAGGGCAGTATTCTTGAGAATGACACTCAAGCTTGCTCTTAGGCCTCCACATGCGCGCGCATGCGCACACACATGTGAATAAAATAAACATTACACAATATCCAGTTATCAAAACATTATGCTGCTCATCAATATGGATCGTTCTAGCAGTGAAAAGGAAATGTGATTAAGAAATACAGTAAAACACAAAACAAGGGGAAGGATCAATTCTGGGTGGCCTTCACAATGACATTAATCTTCATTCAGCAAACTTGCTGGCATTCATTCTAAACTACTAGTTTTCTCTGACCTGAAAATGTGTTGCTTCTAAATGTTGTTTTACATGGCTAGCAAGTTCTAAAGAAAAGGGGTGCAGAGAGGAAGAAGGAGAGGCCTCCAAGTACGGTGCCAGACCTGTCCCCTCTGGGCCAGCGTAACTGACAACATGCATGGCTGTCCCAAAGCTAGACGCCCAGACGTGCACAGACAAGCCACCTAAGCTAGGGAGTCCCAAACCTATCAGCCTGTCACAGTACCGCTCCTCTAGGCTGAGGGCGAGCATCAGGGCAAGTCAAGAACTCAGACAGCTTTCTGCTGATTGTTAACCTGAGCAGCCCAGTCACCAAAAGTCAGGTGCAGGCAGTGGCCATATCCTCCCAAAGGAGAAAGACAGTGAGCAGGTTACAAAAATAAGGGGGGGGGGTCAAACCATCACACTGAAGTGACCTCACTTTCTACACTTTAGAATAATGCCTTTAGACAAAGACTTCCCCCTCTTCAAAACAAGAGTTGGTTCTATTTTTTCTCCTTCCTTTACACTACGCTTGCTCCACACAAGGAAGAAAACATCTTGTTAGTATTTCCTTTCTAAAAAGCACTAAAGAGAAAAGCCTGTCCAAATGGAACCACCTCATGAAGTCACGCACAGGGCCTGAAAAGTTTTAGTCTTGGGCATGACGCTGAAGAATGGATGGGTGATTCTACGCTGGCCTCAAACTTCCCCAAAATAAAACAGGAAGTGACGGTTGCTTTACAGCCATAACAACATACATACAAAGTCAATTACTCAAAGGTCTGGAGACTCTTGAAGCACTCCAGCGTTTCTTGATTACAGCAACTGACAGCAATATGCAATAAACTACAACAATGGCAATCGACACTGATTACATTTTGATCAGTTCCTACAATTCAGAACTCATTTGTTACGGAGGCTGGCAGACCAGCCACAGATCCGTTCACAAAATCAAATTAAGCACCCTGATTAAAGATGCCATCCTTTATGACTAGGACGAAATAATTCTGCTCGGGTGGCTTTGCCAACCAATTACTTCTGTAACTGAATATTCTGCCTCTCATTAAATCAATTATTTAAATCTCATTTTAACATACAAGTCAGATAACATTTTCAATCAAGTTGCTACCAGCAAATAGCCTTTTTAAAATCCAAAAGGCTTTTAAGGGAACTCTTGTATTTCCAACTCTCCACCAATTGTCGTTCCATATTTTGAAATGCTTATTCTCTCCCTGGAAAATGAAGCGATTCTAAATTCATGAAATGAAAGGCAGCTGTCACATCAGACGGTTTCAAATTGGTCAATCGTCCCTATCAGTCCTGTAGCATCAGAGGCTGGGTACAATTTTCAGGTAACTTCTTTAGGGTTACCCTTAAAATGTTTTTGGATGGCTGGAGAGACAGCTCAGCGGTTAAGGCACTTGCCTGCAAAGCCTAACGACTTGAGTTCTATTCCCCAGTACCCACGGAAAGCCAGATGCACAAAGTGGTGCACGCATCTGGAGTTCGTCTGCAGCAGCTAGAAGCCCTGGCTCGCTTATTCATTCGGTCTCTCTTCTCTGCTTGCAAACGAGTGTGTGTTTGCAGTGTTCCTTCAGAATGTATGTTCTACGGTGACAGGAAATGGTGCTTCCTCTGGCCAAAGAACACCACACATAGCTCATGACTATTTAAAAGTCTAAGCCAGAAGCACAGAAACAAAGAATCTATTCCTTGTCGGTGTTTGCATGGCTCTTAGCTACATACATAATCAAGGGGTTTGTGGAACTGGAAATGTGTACCCCATCCTAACTGCAAAGTGATATTTGATGTAAGAGTTGACAACCTACCAACCTACTCAACATGAAGCTAAGTAAGCTTCCATGTGCTTCAAGCAGCACAATGCCTACGGGATTTTGGTAAATATGCCTTATGAACAAAATTCACCAATTTTTCAACAAAGTACATTCATTTTTTCCCCTAATCTACGTGATAAAGTTGTCTTATGAAGTGAACACGGTCATATGTTAAACCGAAATTCTGTTATTTTTATTTTCTAAAAATAAATCAAAATCAGCAAGCCTTTATTGCACTTGAGATGTAGGAACAACACTGAACCCATCCGGCTACATTGCTCCCAACTTTCCCTTCTCTAGAGAGAGGGACAAAGATAGACTTCGAGTAAGACAACTAACTACTAACCAGATCTAATCTACCCTCACTCTGATAAATGTCTTTTCCATTCCCACTTCACTTACTAAAAAGGAGATCGTCATCTAATATGTCTGTCTGCCTTCCTCATCAGCTTCATGCTTCTACTATTTAAAAAACACCTTTAGGTTGGGGAGACGCCTCGGTGGTTAAAGGTGCTCGGCTACAAAGCCGGCTGGCCAGGGTTCAATTCCTTAGCACCAATGTAAGCCATATCACAAAGGGGGACATGCATAAGAGATCATTTGCAGAGCCTCCCCACACACACACACCCCAATTAAAAAATACTATTTTAAAAAGCACCTACTACTACATTCTAGACAACCAAGGGGCAGGAAAGGAAAGCAGCCACACAGTTGTCAACTTAAAAAGCTCAGTCCACAGACACTGAGGAGACTCAAAACTCATCAAAGCAAAAACTCAGACGTTGCTGAGTGCCCAACACTAAGATCCACGACTCAAGGGCAATCGCAGAAGAGGGGCAGGAAGGTGAACTCTGAGGCATCATCCCCTCCACAGGGACTGGCTGGTTCGGTCATGACCCCACAGTAAATGCTGGTAAACCCGCTGAAGGTGGTCCTCGGGGGAATGAGGGCAGGAAAGAGGAGAAGAGGACCCAGTGGGAACGAGATCATTTTACAATATTTCCATATATTAAAGCTCTTATATTATTAAAAGAAAAAGGGAGGGAGGGAGGGAGGGAGGGAGGGAGGGAGGGAGGAAGGAAGGAAGGAAGGAAGGAAGGAAGGAAGGAAGGAAGGAAGGAAGGAAGGAAGGAAGGAAGGAAGGAAGGAAGGAAGGAAGGAAGGAAGGAAGGCAGGAAGGAAGGAAGGAAGGCAGGAAGGAAGGAAGGAAGGCTAGTTCAAGATAAGGCCCAAGTGCTGGAGAGTCAGCAGATGCTGTCCTCTCCCAAGGTGAAACAGCTAATGGGGAAAATAATTCCCATCCCCAGAGGGGGAAGCAGCTGCCCTGCTCTTGACCTGGCCTGCAGAAACAGACACCGCCTAGAGAAGTTTCCATGGCCGAGGCCAGCGTGTGAGCAGCAGGGATAGCACTAATGAGAGGAAGGTGAGGAGGGGGAGAAAGGAACAGGGAAGGGAGAGAAACCATTTATCTCGAATCTTAAATGGGAAGAGGGAAAGACACCACAAAATAAGGACATGTGAGGAGAACATGCAAGAGACTTAGCCTGTGTTCTTTTTATTCATTTTCAAGCAGAGAGAGAGAGAGAGAGAGAGAGAGAGAGAGAGAGAGAGAGAGAGAGAGAGAGAGAACCAGAGCCACCACCTTATGGTTCTGGCTTTTGTGGGTACTTGGGAATTGAACCCAGGGCCTTAGGCACTAGAGGCAAGCAAGTGCCTCAACTGCTGAGCCATCTCTCCAGCCGCCTGTATTTCTTTTAAAAATATATTTATTTGCAAGCAGAGAGATACAGAGGGGGGGAGAGAGAGAGACAGACAAGACCAGACCGAAGACAGATAAGACAGAATGGATGCACCAGGGCCTCCAGCCACTGAAAATGAATTCCAGATGCCACTTTGTGCATCTGGCTTTATGTGACTAATGGGGAATCGAACCCAGGTCATTAGGCTTTGAAGGCAAGTGTCTTAACCACTGAGCCACCTTCTCCAGCCCCAGAAGCATCTATTCTTACTCTAGGAATTGCCACAAACTTTTACATATCAGTATGTAAACAACACTTCAACATCTTCACAGAAAAATATATTTCATGTAAAAATGGCAATCATGTTTTTTAATCTTGTAAAGAACTCAAGAACTAATGAAAAGCGAGCAAAGCCAGCCTTCCTCCAAACACATTAATTGGCTTGGAACTTTTCCCAACCCTTAAAAACCAGATTAGGTTTTATTTTTTTATGCTGAAAATGAAATTATTAATAAAATGTGCTTTGACAAAAAATCAAATTTGAAATGGAAAAATGACTTTCAGGGACAGAAGACATTGGTTTTGAAAAAGCAACTTAATCATTTGGCTCTCTCCTCCCCTTTCCCCGTCTCCTCTTCCATTTCTGGCTCTCTCTCTCAAATGTCAACTTAAAACAGGAAAAACTAGAGAGAAGACCATCAATGGGATAATGCACACATAATTAATTAAAAACCCTGAAGTGCCGTGTTTGGAAATGCTAAATTATTTCACTTTTACATACTTAACTGGGCTGAAAAGAGAGTATCTTAAGGAATCTTAAATTGTGAATGAATCTACTTGATCAACAGCTAAGTAAGGTCTGCATTGACTGACAATCTTAAATTCGTACTAAGAGTTATTACTAGTAGTGCAAACAAACTTACATTGCACAGCCCTCTGAAGTGAATGATTTAATGAGGAAATAACAAGTCAGCGTGCTCCGTGCCAACTTTCTAACTTCCTCTGTTTGCAGACTATTGCTGAAAACACAGCATTTCACTTGCCAGCAGCGACTTGAAATGAAGTAACATACTTGTGTCTGGATTTCTCTACTCTGATACTCATACAAACTATAGATGGTTTTCCAAGGTCATGCAATTTTTGAGGGCATGAATATTTAAATGGCCTTGTAAGGGAGGGCTGTCTGGGGATTTTTCCCATGGGCAGAGGAAGCTCCCATCAGAGTTCAGCGATGCTGGCACGGGGGACTGGGCAAGATTAAGAACAACTTTTGAGACAGGGTTTAACACTTCAGGGTAACCACAGAAAGACCCTTGTTCAAATTTCCTTGGACATGAAGAAAGCAATCAAGGATTGCATTCAGCCCAATGACCACCAAAATGTGTCTTTTAACCCCAAATCCCCTACTCGGTCTGATACCAACACAGCCTTACAGTCCTCATCACTGGAACACCATGTTGGAAATGAGAGAAGTGCTTCTCATTCTAAAATTAAGCAAAAGCAGATGCTTTCGCCCCATTAAACTCTTCCAGCTGCTACTGAACCCCTGGCAACCTGTCTATTTAATTTGGAGCCCACTCGTGGTAGAAAGGAAAATATGTCTGCCAGAACTGCACACCCAAGTTAAACCAGAGGGGGAGAAAATGAAAACAGCCCATGAAAGCAAATGGATTCTAACGAGGCTCTCCAACTGATGACGGGCAATTTTTCCTGTGGTTCATAGCTAAAAAAAGGTTGTTGCTTATGAAATCCTTAATTCAAACACAGCCAAACAAGGCGTGCTATCTGGAATGTGTCAGCAGGCCTGGTTATGTGGGCACTGTGCTTTCCCATGCAAACAGGCTGAAATGCATCCCCTGCACACCTGAGGGCACTGGTGGTACTGATTAATTAAAGAGAGATATCAAATAAATTAAAAGGTCAGAATGACAGATGGGTTTGGGAGCCAGGCCCTCGGGGCTGATGGGTTATGATCCCTTCCCAAGGGGCAGTGAGCAATGCAAAAGCGCTTTGTCATTCGCGCGATGTCTGGGGTAATGAAATGAATTCCCTTTCTGGCTTCGTCTAGTGCAATGCCAAGGAACACTGTGTTATCGGCACAGATGGCCGTGCATGGTTCTGGAGAGGAGCCTGGCTGGTGAGAGCTACAGACGAGCCACTGTGCATACCAATGAATCCCTGAGACTCGGGCCCTCGCTGTCTGTCGAGTGACAGTTCTGGAAGCTTCATAAACACAAGCGAGTCCCACTGGTCTATTCTGGATGGGCACTTCGATGGCGTGCAAATCACAGAGGCTCAACTGCTCCCCTGCTCGGTGAGGCATGTGGTGCAAGACATTCGCCATGACCTGCACTGGCATTGCCTTCCTTTCTCCATAACTCAACAGGAAGTAGGTAATCGAAGTCTAGGCAAATGCTCGTCCATTTCTGAGTCAACTGTCATTGCCAAAGTGACAATTCACCAGAGGAGTACAGGGGAAAGAGTGGACTTCCAAGTTCACTGCAGGCTACTATGAACTATTAAATATGACGTTAATGAACATGAACAATTAACACATGGAAAAATGATGAAAGAGGCATACCCATCAACATACTCAGAAGTCTCTGGACCTTTGAACTCACCCCCACAACTCTGTACAGTCCTTGGTCATTGATACCTAAACAGAGAAATGACAGGTTAGCGACACACAAAGCTGTCAATTTTCAAAACGGTTGCATTCATATTCTCTGCTAGATCCTATTAGCAGTGCTTCTGCCGACTATAAAAATAACAATGGACAAAAGCAAGCGTTTATCAGCCTGTCATACCAGCTTTGTATGCGAGAGTTGTGACTAGAAAATCATCCCATAAAGCAATGTTCCATATGGACAGAAATGCGCAAAGTTAATGTTAAGGGCAGACAAGGATCATGGATATTCTAAAATGTGTCTCGAGGCAATCTGTAAAAATGCATTCAAACTTTTGTGTTATGGATACTTGCTTACATCTTTCTTGGCAAGTTTTAGGCTTCTTATTAAAAAATAAAAAGCAATTAGCACATTCAAAGCCCTGAACTGTATTTACACTTAAAAAAGAAGAGCTGTAGAGCCTGGAGAGATGGCTCAGCAGTTAGCACTTGCCCGTAAAGCAGAAGGACCTGAGTTCAATTCCCCAGTACCTAGGTAAAAGCCAGATGCACAAGGTGGTACACACATCTGCAGTTCGTTTGCAGTGGCTGTGGACCTGGCGTGTTCATATTCTCTCTCTCTCTCTCTCTCTCTCTCTCTCTCTCTCTCTCTCTCTCTCTCTCATATAAACAGTATTTTTCAAAAACTTTTCTGAAGAAGAAGAGTTGTGGGGCTGGATAGATGGCTCATCGGTCAAGACACTTGCCTGCAAAGCCTAACAAGCAGAGTTTGATTCCCTGGATGAACAAAGTGGTGCATGCATTTAGAATTTGTTTACAGTGGCTAGAGGCCCCGGCATGTCTCTCTCTGCCCATTTCTTTCTCCTTGCTAAAAGTGTTTATCAGCTCTAACAGTTTGCTGATAGTCTTTAGGGTCCCTTATGTATAAAATCATATCACCTGCAGATAATGATAATTTGATCTCTCCCTTTCTGATTTGTACCCCTTTATAATAGCTAACAAGTGGAACCAGTCCAGATGTCCCTCAACTGATGAATGGATAATGAAGATGTGGTTCATTAATACAATGGAATACTATTCAGTAGTAAAGAAAAATGAAATTATAAAATTTGCAGGGAAATGGATGGATCTGGAAAGGATCATAATAAGTGAGGTAACTTGGGCTCAGAAAACCAAAGGCTGCGTGTTCTCCCTCCGATAGTGGAGCACCCAGTAGCCATAGAGTGTTATTAGAAAAACTTCAGTGTCAGAGATGGGATATCTTCCAGTGAACTGCTGGCCAGGGAGATTAATAAAGCCCCCAAATATTACAGGCCATTGCCAAGGCTCTTGGTTGCCCACCAGTTGGTTGCTGAAGACCACATAATGCTTGGGCTGCAGGTCAATGAGAAATCAAGCTGGAGCTGAGCTGCAAACCTCCTCCCTGTTAACCAGCTGACAGAAAGCTGGTAAAAGCTATGCTGCATGCAGCCCTAGGGGAGAGAGAAGCCAACAGTGGTGAACAGCAGTGGACCTTGCAAGCCCTAAGACTGGCCAGCCAGGCCAAATGTACCAACTGAGGCAACAGTGGCACATCTATTTGGGGGGAAACCAACTGCTCTCTAATTGAACTGGAGGCCCGCTCCATGACAGGGAACGCATTCCTGGTACTGAAGACCTAGTCAAAATCCAATGGTGGGGGAGGTCATGAGCCCTAGGAGAGTAATACCAGCTGTTGTCTGGCTAAATGCATATATTATACCAACCAAACTGCCCTCTAAGCACTTTTTTTAAAAAAAAAATGAGAATATCCACATAATAATGCTACTCTCACTCTTTTTCAGATGGCAGTAACCACTGGGATAATGCAAAAGACACCATAGTGCTGAGAAGAAATGACAGTGGAGTGTTCAGCACTGGGACATCTCTATCACACTTCCTGAGGCTCAGGGTCTATTTCAGAAGAGGTAGAGGAAAGATTGTAAGAGACAAAGGAAGGGTAGGACTGCTTACAATGCAAACTCCCAGACATAAAATGGCCTTGATATTCATGACTTCTCAGTGCCTGATAATCCCTACACATTATGGGAGGAAAAGATGACGACAGCGAAACATAACAGACTAATTGAGAGGGGGGAGAAATATGGGGTGAATCATAATGGATTATGGTCTATAATTATGGAAGCTATCAATAAAGAAAAAAGTAAAAATAAAGCAAAAAAAAAGAAAAAGAGTTGTTATAAACTCAGCCCAAGTGAATATGACTACCAACTATACTACAGAAGAAACCAACTTGATGCACCCTCTCTGTGTAGCAAGCTGAAAAGCAGGTGTCCTTGAGCACAGCAGACAAAGAAGTTACTGTCCAATGTGTGTGCTGAACAAATGCTCTTATTTGAATTATCATCTGCATAAACCAACCATAAATGACATTTTGGAAACGATGGGGAAGCTATACAGGTTAGATAACAAAACATCCAATTTTTTTTTAAGCTGTGCACCCTGGGGGGGGGGGATAATGACCTAGGTCAGATTTAGTTTAGGAAGGAAAGGGACCCGTGGGACAGGTGAAAGCATGGATGTTCTCTATCTACTCTATGCTTGACAGAGTTCGAACAGGGACTCCTCAGAAATTACCTTTCTGTCTTTGACAGCTTTCAGTGTGCTTACCTCCTGCACTCTGAATGGTAAAGCTAGAGAACACAACCGGCTGCCAAGGAAATGATGTCTCTAATCCTGAATCATGTTTGCAGAACACAGTAACCCAACCACCAAAGAGCCCATGGGATTCACCTGTGGGGAAAGAGACGGCAAGGACATGCTCTGCAAGCACACCGCACACACTCTCATTGGTCCAAGCCAAACAAAGACATGCTCTGCAAGCACAATGCACACACTCTCACTGATCCAAGCCAAACAAAGACATGCTCTGCAAGCACACCGCACACACTCTCATTGGTCCAAGCCAAACAAAGACATGCTCTGCAAGCACACCGCACACACTCTCATTGGTCCAAGCCATAATCAGCGTTCATTTTCTTTTTCTGCTTCTTGCCATGTATTCCTCCTTACTCGTTTATCAAACATCTTATTTTTTCCTATGATTATGAAACAAATTGTCACATACACACACACACACACACACACACACACACACACACTCTTCCAGATAGCCCAACATCCCTGAATGTGACTTTATGTAGAGAGGTCTCTGAATGAGGTAGCTAATTTAAAATCAGTATATCAGGATGGGTCCTAGTCCACATGGCCTACTCCATGGAGAGAAGGTATATGGACACAGTGACAGAAGGAAGACCATGGGAGACACAGGAAGAAGACAGCCACCTATAGGCAAGGAGAGAAGCCATGGAAGAAACTAACCCAGCGAATAGCGTTACATTACAGTTCCAGTCCCAGAGTCACAGTGATTGAGCCTTTGCTATGGCAACCTAAGCAAATTGTGACAGTCACCTTCTTCTTGCTGGGACAAAACACCCAACAGCAAACAGCCCATGGAAGGAAAGGGTTTATTATTTTTATTTTTGCTCATTCTGGGGCGAAGGGGATTTCATCACGGTGGAAAAGTGGAGTTTGAATCAGATGTCCCCATAAACTCATGTGCTTTGAATGCTTGGTCCCCAGCTGGTGGCAATTTGGAAAGTAGAGCCTTGCTACTATCTTACACCATCTGTAGCAAGAAGTGAGGCCCAGTCTCTGCTCTAGGACCATGTTCACCCTGCCATCATGGAGCCTCCCCTAGAGATGGTAAGACAAAATAAACCATTTCCCCCATCAGCTGTTCTTGGTCGGGTGTTTTGTCCCAGCAGCTGGCAGGCAGCAGCAAGAGCAAGCAGACACCCTGTAGGGCTAGACTAATGACCCTCATGGCCAGCTCCCACGGGGACTGGGTGCGAGAATCGCCACCACGAGGTTATAAGAGAATGGTTTCCATTCACACGCCTTCTATGGCTCAGAGTCCAAGCCAGAGCCGAACCATGGTCCAGAATGTCCACAGGGGAGACGCCACAAGAAAGGAGAAAGGTCAGCAGTCAGCCCTGCCTAGAGTCAGAAGAAGGAAATGCAAATGGTCAAGAAACAAGAATCTGAACTTGGGGTCTGGAGAGATGGCTCAGCAGTTAAGGTGCTTGCCTGCAAAACCTAATGACCTGAGTTTGATTCCCCAGTACCCACGTAACCCAGATGCACAAAGTGGTGCATGTATCTGGAGTTCCTTTGTGAACTCCAGTGGCTGGAGGCCCTGGTGCACCCATTCTGTCTATATGGCTTCTATCTCTGCTTGCAAATGAATAAAAATATTTCTAAAAATCAGAACTTTTATGTCTGCCACAGAAGTAAAAACAAAGACGCCACCTTTCCTTCTCTACATCCTGAGAATTTAAACAACCAGGTTTGCTCTGTGTGCGCTATACAAAAACCCTACAATAGCTTCTTCTGAAAGACAGAAGGGAAGAAATCCTATTCTACCGCCAAACACATGCTTGCCTTTATCAACGGTACCAGAAATATAGGGAGATGAAATAAGAAAGTTATTTCAGAGTAATAATCACTGTGCTAGTAATTACTCTCAGATAATTGATCAAGCTCAAATCACCGACCAGAGAGAAGTAGGGTTAATTGCTGATACATAATGAAAGGTGTGAGGGGGAATTACAGCTACTCAACAGAGCTTTTCCCTTTCTTAATGAAATTTAAATAAATCTGTACAAAAGCAGCTTGTAAAAAAAAATGAAATGTTAAAGCCAGGCACACACCTTTAATGCCAGCATTCGGGAAGCAGAGGTAGGGGATCGCCATGAGTTTGCGGCCACCCTCAGACCACATAGTGAATTCCACGTGAGCCCAGGCTAGAATGAAACCCTACCTCGAAGCAAAAAAAAAAAAAAAAAAAAAAGCCCATTAAATAACCAAATCTTACAGGATTTTCTGTTTCTTGGTACGTTGTTCATAAAGGCTGTAGAGTGACCAGCAAGAATCGGACATGCCTCTTGTCAGGAACACATACATGTTCCCAAGAGCCTGAAGGGAGACAGGCCACATCACAGGTGGGCTGATCACACCGTTCCAGGAACTTTTTCCAAAAGTCCCTCTTTCAGTCAAAGAGATGAATCACTATTCCAGTCACCAAGCATTCAGAATTCTCAAGGCAGCCTTGGCTTCAACCCCATTGCTTTCCAAACTGAACAAGTCTAAGTCCTCCCTGTATTCACAAGGCAGACAGAAAATCTTTGCTTCTGAAATGTACATTGTGAGTGCACCCATTGATTAGGGAGTCACTACAAAGAAACAGCAAAACCATCATCCATTCAGCTCTTATCTAGCAACTCTTGGGGTGCAGGGCAAAGGCGAGATACTCAATATGTGCGACGCAACAACAGGGTCAAAGGTCATTAATGTTCATGTTCCCATCCATGGGATTGCCGTCTGAAGTCTGTCACATTTCACTTTCAATGACACATGTATGTATAAACATTTGCCAGTGTACGTGCAAATGAATACGGGTCCACACAACCGGCCAGCAGTGAGGGGCAAAGGATCTGTGATGGAAAAGCACACAATTTTATGCATATAGAAACACTAATCATTAAGTATGTCCTATTACATATGTAGAGATTTTGCATGAAACTCTAGCACAGCCCGGTACCCGCAACTGCAGGAACATCTGGGCCTCTCTGCAATGCCCTTGGAAGTAAGGCCAAAGGAAGCAGACAAAATGCAGGGCTCTGGGTACTCAGAGTCACCAGTGGTCCGGTTTCCACTTCCAGAACTTGGTGTCTTCTCCCAGTCTCTGTGAAACGCCACAGGATCACTGTTTAACAGAAAAATGGCGTAAACCTCAGGGCTGTTGCTGTCGCAAAATTGGATTGGAGCTCATTTCTACCCCCTAAACTCCTCCAATCTGCCTCTTGCCTTTCCTGGAGGAAAGATCCGAGAAGCACCGACTGAAGTCCAAGCACACACAAGCTGGGAACATCAGGAATTAAGCTAGCAGAATGGGGCAGCCAGGTAGAAATCAATGTATGTTCAAGCTCATCACTGAGATTTATAGAGCTCAAGCTTAACCAATGCAAAAATTTTGCTAACACAGAGAGACTCAGATGCAAGGCAAAAGTTGTCCCTTTGTGGGGGGCAGGTGCCTTCTCTTTCCTCCGCTATGCAGATGAGAACAGGGGAGAAGGCTGGTGGCTGGGGGGGGGGGGGCTTCACACCGTCCCCACAACAGGACTAACCTCACCCTCAAGTCCCCTTGTGAACACTGCGTGGGAGTACTGCGACAATGTGACCCTTTATGGATCAGGATAGTCTATGGCTCAAAGAACCACAGATCCAGAGGCAAAGGAGGGTAAATCCAGTTAGCCAACTGGATTAATTCTGCTGCTTGGTTCAAAAGTCACACAGCCTGCCCTGGTGTGGCCAGAGGACATCTAAAAACATGCCCAGCATGATTGAAAATATACCTGTAATAGTTGGAGTATATGCCCCCCCATAAACTCAGGTGTTTTATTAAAGCTTGCACCTCCAGCTGTCTGGCTGGAAGAGGTGTCACTAGGGGGTGGGTTCTGGGGTCCAGCCCTAAGGTGTAAGGGAACAGTCTGAGGTCTGGTGAGGGTTGGGAGGGGGTCCCCAGCTACTTGCTGCCCATTTATGCTTGGTGCTTCTGGTGTTTGCCTGCTGCTGTTTTTCTTGTTTGGATGCCTGGGAGCAGCTTCTTCCTCCGCTGATGGAACTTCCCCCTGATCTGTAAGCTGAAATAAACCCCTTCATCCCTGAAACTGTGTTGGGTTGGATATTCATCCCAGCAACATGCAGCTAACCTGACTACAGGAATTCCATTCTGGGATCTTGACCCTACATAACCTTCGTCCCCAAATACACTCAGAGACTAGCCTATCCACATGGTTACTGGACAAAGTCCCATGATTTTTGTTCACTCCTATCCCACAGATTTACATGGTAGAGGAGGAAAATAAAGAAACCAGACAGCAGAAAACGGAGACTAGAGAACTCATGAACTAAAACCAGAGCCAATGGACACATGAAAGGAACAACCATGAACCAATCCCTGTGGTAAGCAAGGCCTTGGGACATGTCATGTTAGACAAGTATCTGCCCATTAAACTTGCCCATTCACTTGGAAGTTAATAGCTTTTTAGAGTTTTCTGGAAATGAGTAAGATAACTAATTGAGAAGATGAATATTCAGTCTATTTCAACTTTGTATTTGCATTTCTGCAGACACCGCAAGACTTTCCAGCTCGCTCCCATGGAAGACCATCCTGTTTCCTCCCACACTCACCTCACTCCCATCCTGATTTAAAAAACAAAAAAATTGGGGCTGGAGAGATGGCTCAGCGGTTAAGGCACTTGCCTCCAGTGCCTAAGACCCCGGGTTCAATTCCCCAGGACCCACATAAGCCAGACCCACAAGGTGGTGGCCCTGGTGTTCGTTCTCTCTCTCTCTCTCTCTCTCTCTCTCTCTCTCTCTCTCTCTCTCTGTGTGTGTGTGTGTGTGTGTGTGTGTATCTCTGCTTGAAAATAAATAAAATATTTTTTAAAAATAAAATAATAAACAAAAAAATCAACGAGCGAGGAACACATTTACCTGTACTTTGTGGGGGCAGGCGCCACAAAGTATGATTTTAAAAACAGCAACTAAAAGGCTTTTTTGTTTGAGGCAAGGTCTCAGTCTAGTCTAGGGTAACCTGGAACTCACTCTGTAGTCCCAGACTAGCCTCGAATTCATGGCCATTCTCCTACCTCAGCCTCCCAAGTACTGGGATTGAAGCTGCGGCCACCATGCCTGGCTTAAATGACATTTTTAAGCAAAACAATCTTACCGGCTTTTCTTACTTTACAGTGCATACACCTCCAAATTGGGTATCACAGAGGTCCAGAAGAAGACAATGTAATGGACATGGCTCCTTCTTTAGGAAAGGGCAGTGATTAACTTGCGGAAATTACATAATTATACCTTAAACTCTGAAACCAGAAGTCTCTCCCAAATATCTATGTCTAATACGTTACCAATAATTCAGAAAGATGTCGACATAAATTCATAACAAATCTTACATATCCAACCACGTAGAGAAGAATGAGTTCCTCCAATCATTTTATAAACTGCAAGCTGGTCAAATTGCCAATATGACATGCTGAAGGCTAAAGCCAAAGCGATCCCTATGGAGAGCTGACTCCGTGTGTGAGACACCCACTGCTCAGGAGGGAGAGGATGGACACGAAGGATACAGCAGCCTCTTCCAAATCAACAGACAAGTCCCAGGAACAAAATCAATATGGGAGATATCAAAGAGCAGCAGCACCACTGAGTGAGGAACATGTACAAACAACGTGAGGGAAGATCAGAGGAAAAGCAGACAGGGGACCAACTACCCCAGGACTACTGGAAGCAGGTGCGAGGGAAGGAACTGAAGCCACGCTCGAGTGCGCAAGCGCATCCTCACACCTCGATCTCCTACAATCCCAAGAACTGCATGGATACATCAACCAGGCCTCCATCAACCCACTCTCGGAAGATCTTCCACGAGCTTCTTCTAGTTCACGAAGCCCTCTGCCACGTGGCTGCTCTACTTGTAGTAAGAAACAGACGCCCAGCCGATAACAATGCCACTTAACGGTGTGATGGAACCCAGAAATCCACATTTACAACCAGCATCCTGGTGACTCTCAAGCTCTGCCATCAGGCCTGCCATGAACACCTGAGGGCCCTCAATAGTCACTGTTCTGCCACATCCCTCCACGTACCACCCCAGCACTAACTGGGACCACATGCCACCAGCGGGAACCCCCAGACCACAGATCAGGGGTGCTATCGGTGCTGCTTCCCAGCCTACTGCTCGAATCAGCTGCCTTTCTCGGGGAGCTCTCTGCTCTCAGCACCACCAGTTCAAGTTACCATGCTAACCCATGGCGCCCTCTAGCACTGACCCAGACTTTCCAAGTAAGAGCAAAGGCCTGGAGAAGATCCCCTGACTGCTTCTTTGGGCTTCCTTTCTAATGAACTCTGGCTTGTCTCTGCTCACTCTGTCCCTCCAACTTTGCAGAAGTTTCTCCGAATGTCAAGCTCTGATTTCCCATGTTCTAAACCTAAATCACCATTCCTAAATCACAGGCCTCCATCAACCACACTCAGGTTCTATTAATCTGTACAAACTTGCCACATTTTTCCTTTATCACCTGGATTAATTCAATTGGCTACAAATCTCTCTGTTCTTGCCTACTATAACAGGGTCAAGGATTATATGAAACCATCCTTAATATGTATCAAGGCTGTGTACTTGCTCTAATTGATCAATAAATACGGGTTAACCGACTGGCTTCTGACTAGAACTGGAGCTAAACCATGATAGGTCATCTGTTATTGAGGGAAGGAAAAGAACATTGTGCTATTTTCTTCAGAACTTTTCTATTTTGCTTGTTAGGGTTTTGAAAAGAAGAAAGGTCCACGTGCAGCAGGACGCTATCAATGCTGAAGGCATCAGCCATGTATCCTCTCTCAGGATAGCAGACAATGGTTTCCAGACTTTGCTACTGGATATTAGAATCACATGAGGAACCTCTGTAACTCCCAATTCCTAGCCACGAGCAGTCCAGTCAGACCAGGTAGGAGAGCCCCAAAATTTTATGTGCAGTTTCATGAAGGTCTTCCACTTGGTCTACATGGGCCATAATTTCCATGTAGTGGTGGTAAATTCATGAAAGGACCTGACTACCACACGTGCTACAACTTCATATGCAAGGAACTAGAGAAATAAGATGGGAGCAAAGTGGGATTTGTTCTCATCTCCAAACCAGTGTAACTGCTGAACAGCCCACCCAGACCAAGATATAGATATAGATAGAAATAGAGATGTAGATATATAACTGTAGATATAAATGATATAGATATATAGATGATATAGCTATATAGATACATATGAAATCTAAGGTACATTAGGATATTACATAGAAAATATTACTTTCTCTTAGGGTGCCAAGGACTGTGGTCAACTTTAGACACTCATCTGATGCTTGGAATCATTTCAGTGACATCACAAATAACAATGGTAATAAAAATACCAGATGTCACTTTAAAAAACAAAACAAAAAAAAAGCATGCTAAGAAGAAAAGTAAGCAAACATTTAGCTGCTTTAACCAGGTCATATGAAATAGTTTTCAGACAAAACCGGTCCTACTTAAGACACTGCAAGCAGAAATTACAGGTAATTCCGTGTGGTATTGTTGAATGCTACTAGAGTTAAAGCCAAATGGTGGCTGGGTTAGATTCTTCACTGGTTGCCTCCCCAGAAACACACCACGTTAAATGACTATTAATGTACCCGGTCACTTCAGAGCTTATTAAATGCTGGGGGCCATTAGATGTGTACCAAATAAGTACACAGTGGTCATTAATGTCCTATTCACCAGCTGTGTCCAGCTCAGTGATTATCATCCCCTCTTGTAGGGATGAGCTTGCTAGACTCCTTGTGTGTGTGTGTGTGGGGGGGGAATATGTATACTCCATTCATTAATCGTGAGCAAAAGTAACTCACTTCCAAACTGGAGGATTTACCGGCTAGTCCAACTGGTCTCTCTGGCAAAGCCATCGAAAACCTTGACTTGGCTGGTGGTGCCAATAGTTTGGGTTCACCATTTAGATAATAATGAGCACAGCCCTTCAACCAACACTTGACCAGAGCAAATTGAGTCTTGTGTTAAAGCCATAGAGATTTGGAGGTTTCCTGTTTCAGGACACAAACTGGTTTTTGCTTGATGGAAAAACAAAAGGGAAACAACGCTAATACCATAAAAAATAAGATCAACAGCCCAGAAAGCTCTGGGGGAAATCGTTAAGAATAATATTGCTTGAAGAAACTCCCAAATTTAGGATAAAAGCTTTAGAGACTTTAAAAGATCCTCATCAAAAAAAAATAAATAAAAAATAAATAAATAATAAAAAAATGTTCCTCATGGTTTTAAATAACACAATCTGACTGTTGATGTTTTTCAATTGCAGTTTTAGTCTATTAGACACTGAAAGCAAAAGATTTCAGTACGAGAAGGCCTTGGGAATAAGATTTAAGAAAACATGCTTTGGGGCTTTTTTAAAAATGGGAAATATAATACAAACAATAAAGTCTCATTCTCTGCTAAAAAAACAATTGATAATGCTTGCAGGCTCCAATATGTTTTTCCCATTCAATGTATGTAACACTCCATAAAACCATACATCCCAATCAGAACGCCTTCAGCAGAAGCAAATATATATAGAAAACACCCTTTGGAGAAAGAATTTATCAGCATTAATAAGCATGCAAATAGTATGATTAAAGTTCTAACTTAAGGACTTCAGGGGGACAAAGAAATATGCGATGCTAGGAGAAAGATATTCAAAGTAAGTCATTTCTCAAGCTCTAAGAATGTGAACAAACCTGTCAGCTCCAGGTCAGCATGGGCTGAAGTGAACACAAACCTGCTGGGGGTCTAAACCGGCCTTGGGT
>PVHP010029005.1:0-23048 GCA_004024765.1 Zapus hudsonius
TGTTTAAGGTGTAGCAAAGATCCTATCCTGAGAGTGAGGGTTGCTGTAAGAGGGTGTCCAGAAGAGAGGAGTTGAAGCGGAATCGCAGAACAGCTGCTGAGCCCTGTCATACCTTCTGCATGCGCTTGTCCTAGTCTGGGGACCTCTCTGGACCTCTTATCCAGTAAGCGCTGCTGTGGATGGGTTGTGAGCCTCAGGTGAGTTAGCACTTGGGGAGACTTGCCACCTGGATGCCCCATGAATGAAGCTGTGAGCTACTTTCTCTAGGGACATCCCTACACCCCACACCTAAATGCGCTTTTGCTTAATCTGCTCTCTTTTCTTGTTAAATTTTATTTATTCATTTTCAAGCAGAGAGATACAGAGAGACAGACAGAGAGAGAAAGAGAACGAACCAGGGCCACCACCTTGTGGGTCTGGCTTATGTGGGTCCTGGGGAATTGAACCCAGGGCCTTAGGCACTGGAGGCAAGTGCCTTAACCGCTGAGCCATCTCTCCAGCCCAATCTGCTCTCTTTTCTTTCCTTCTATCTTCCTTTCCTCTCTTCCTCCAACCCTTCTCCTCTCCCTCTTTCCTTCCTCCCTTCTTTCTTTCTCTCTTTCTCCTTTCTCCTCCCTCCCTCCCTCCCTCCCTCCCTGTGTATGCAGGTGCATGTGTGTCCATATGCCTATGGAGCCAGAGGTCAACATCAGGTGCTCAGCTGTTCTCTACCTTATTCTTTGAGACAAGGTCTCCCCTTGAACCTAGAGCCTACTGATTAACTTGGACTAACTAACCAGTGAGCTCTAGGGATCCCTGTCTCCACCTCCCTCCCAATGCCACAGTGCTTCTCATTTCTTGTGGGTGCTGGGGAAGTCTTCATGCTCCTGCGGTAAGTGTTTCACCCTGCGTCCTCTCCCAGCCTTACTGGGATTTCTGTCTTACTCATTCTTCCCTTGGCCACTCTCCGTGTCTTCCCCATGATGTTAGAGCCTAGTTAGGCTCACATTCTCCTTTCTCTCTTGGAATTTTTCAGATTCTACTTATCTGAGTCCTTTTGTGTGCCCAGAATATTGCCAACCCTTTGAGGGCATGGGGTGTGTTTTACCTTTATAAACCTCATAATTCTAACATAGAAAAGTGCTGTAAACAGTATGAAATCGTGAGGCTGGGGAGATTGCTCAGTGGGTAGCACTTGCTGTGCGAGCATAAGGATCTGCATTCAGATTCCCAGCATCTATGTAAAAGCTGGCCACAGTGCTGTGTGCCTTTACTCTCAGTTCTGGGGAGGCGGAGACAGGAGGATCCCTGAAGGTTTTCAGGCTTGCTGACTAGCTAGGCTAGCTAGTCTAGGTGACTCGCTGAGCACTCCCGAGGCAGAGGTGGGGGGATTGCTATGAGTTGGAGGCCACTCTGAGACTACATAGTGAATTCCTAGAGCAAGACCCTACCTCAGTGCGGGGGGTGGGAAGAGGCAGTGAACCCTAAGGAAGAAAATGATAGAAGAGCCCCTGGCATTGACATCTGATCTCCACATGCATGTGCATACATGATCATACTCACACACATGTGCACACATATGAGCACACAAACACAGGAATGTACACCACCTACAAAGACAAAAGAAATGGATTTAAAGAGAATTTTAAAAAATTTGAAATTGGTGCTGGGATGATGACTCAGTGGTTCAGGGCACTTGCTTGCAAAACCTGCCAGCCCAGGTTCAATTCACAAGCTTCCCATGTAAAGCTGGATGCAGAAAAGTGGTGTAAGCATCTGGCATTTCATTCATTTGCAGCGGCAAGAGGCCTGAAGCACACATCCACAAAGAAATGAACTTTCAAAAATTGAGGACTGGGAAGATGGCTCAGTGGTTTAAAGGTGCTTGCTTGCAAACCCTGCTGTCCCAGCTTCAATTTCCAAGTACCCAAGTAAAGCCAGATGCTCCATTGCCTTAGACAGGGATCTATGAAAAAGGTGACAGATGGGTTAACATTAAGGAAAAAGAATATCATGGTAAACCGTAAAAACAAATTCTTAATGGCTGAAAACTACATAATGTTTAAATTGAAAAACAAGCGCCAAGTCAGGCCTGGCCTGACTAACCATAGTTTTGCGTCAAAACCATTTATGTGATAATCATCTGTGCTTTTCTATTGTCTATTCTCATGTACCTTGATGAAATTCTTGGTTTAATCATTCAAAGAAACTATAACTGCCTATTTAATCAAAAAATACTGTTACAATAATCAACTGTATATAACTCTGACAAATGCTCAATAAAATCGCACTCAGATACACTCTCCTTGAGTCTGTGTCTGTTTGTCACTTAGCCAAGGCCCTGATCCTTCGGTCCCAGCACTCCGGCTGAGCTGGTCCGTGGCAGCCAGACACACACAGTGGTACATGTATTTGGAGTTTGTTTACAGCAGCAAAAGGCCCTGTCATGCCCATATCATACACTCTTTTTCACAAATAAATAAATGATTTATTTTTTCAAAATTGAAATCATATTGAAGCATTTGTTGAGCACCTCCTGTATACCAAACAGTGTGGTGGTAAGCAGAACAGACACTGGGTCTTGGCAGAGCTAGCTTCATTGCCTCCATGCAAAGTAGAAACCCGTGTGTTGAAGTGGTTGGTGTTGGCTAAGTGGACCTAAGCAAGTTCATCAGCTTGTATGTGACTCTAGGAGGGCTTTCTGCATGGCATCATGTGTGAGAGCGGAGTGGAAAGGTCAGCCTGATCCCAGCATGTTAGCCTTGAGGCATGCATGGGCAGGGTGCTTAGATGTCCATCTGTAGGCTTGAGGAAGCTGGGAGGGGCAGGATGCCTGGGAGGAAGGGTGAGACAGGAAGATGCCTGTGGACTGGGAGGGACCTCCTGTTGGAGAAGATCACTATGTCACCCTGTCCTCAACCCCACACAGTGGCTCTGTCCCAGGTTTCAGGCTTGGAAAGATTCTCTACTAGGAGGTGCCCCTGCTTGGCCTGAGTAGAGGCTGTCCTGCAGAGCTTGGGGTCAGTGTTCATTGGCCCCCTGGGGCACCTGTAAACTCAGGTAATGACCACTTGGGCCTTGAGCCTCCTGCCAACACCATCTGTATTCTTCATCAGGGAAGGTGGAGGACACTGGAAAAACCAGTCTGGGTGTGGAGGGCTCTTTGTATGCCCATGGCTAGGGAGTGTTGGACTCTTGGTCCAAGGGCCCAGAAGCTGATCTTTAAAAAGCTGTCTTTTGGACTGGGGAAATGGTTTCAGTGAGTTAAATGCTTGATGCACACATGAGGTTCTGAGTTTGAATCCCAAGCACCCGTGTAAATGCTGAGCAGGGTGGTAGATATCTGCAATCAAGGGCTGAAGAGGTAGAGATGGGCTCTCTGGAGCTTCATGGCTACTTAGTTTAGCTAAATTGGTAAGCTCTGGGTTAAGTAAGGGACCCTGTCTCAAAAAGTGAGTAGAAGGATCTGGGCGCATACCTATAATCCCAGCACTCATGAGGCAGAGGTAGGAGGATCGAAGTGAGTTTGAGGTCAGCCTGGACTGACCTGGCATTCCCTGTGCAGTCTCAGGGTGACCTTGAACTCACAGTGATCCTCCTACCTCTGCCTCCCAGTGCTGGGATTAAAGGTGTATACCACCACACCCCTCCTTTTTAAAGTTAAGTTAGACTGGCTGGTCAATGAGCCCAAGGGTCCACCTGTGTATGCCTCTGTCTAACTAAGATAGCAAGCATGTACCACTATGCCTGATGTTTTAATATGGATTCCAGGGATTGAACTCGGGTCCTCATGCTGTGAGCTACCTCCCGAACCCACTAGCCCCCCTTTCTTTGGCATTTGCAGTGGTGCTATCTCTGCAATGGTCACCCAGATGTTCCCAACCAGGCAGGATGGACACTCGGGGGTGATCAGTTCAGTGAGCTTGGCATGTGTTTTCTTCCTCCTCTGTTTTACCTTCATGGCCTTAAGGCCTAGGTGGGCACTCGGGAGGGGTGTGGGAGAAGGCCATTTGCTTGCTGGGTATTGGAATTGGAAACAGTCAGAAGCAGAACATGTACTGTTGCCCTTCCTGAAGGTCAGTCATATGAAATCCGATTGCTGGAGAACCGGAAGCTGGGAGACTTCCAGGATCTGAACACCAAATACGTGAAGGTGAGCCTGGGGACTGGCCGCTCATACTCTCAGGAGGGCTGGTGAGGGTCTTAGCACCTGGTGTGTGTGTGTGGGGGGTCTGGGATGGTGGACAGAGACCTCCTAAGAAATAGTATGGGGAAAGGGATCCCTGGGAGGAAGAGTCAAGAAGGGTGGGGAGGGTTTGCCCTGGCTGGGAACAAGGAGGCAGGCTCCTCTTGGGCTCCCCTGGGCCCCCACACTCAGCATTTCCCCAACACTTCCACAGAGCATCATCCGTGTGGTGTTCCATGACCGCAGGCTGCAGTATACGGAGCACCAGCAGCTGGAGGGCTGGCGGTGGAGCCGGCCTGGGGACCGCATCCTGGACATCGGTGAGTCTCCCCAGGCGTCCCCAGCCCCAGACAGGTTCTTGGCGTCCCCAGCCCTAGACAGGTTCTTCGTGGATTCCAAGGCACAGGGAAGCCCAGCATGGTGGTACATGTGTGTTCTAGCAATGCTCAGGCAGGAGGGAAGACCTCGAGCTGGAGGCTAGCCTGGACTGTATACTCTGGGAAGGGGGAGAGAGGAAGGGAAGACAGACCTGTGGAGCTAGGAAGGAAGGACAGTCCTGTGGGAGCTTATAGAAGTGACCCGTGCCACCATGTCTTACCCTCGGGGAGTTCTGAGAGAGTTGATGGAAGTGCAAAGCCTGAAAGGGCTGATTAAGTGACTAAGGGAAAGGTGGACGTCACAGAGTGAGATGACAGAGGGTGTGCAGCTTGGGGGGAGCCAAGTCCTGGCCACTCTGCTTTGCCCACAGCCCTCATTAGAGTGATGACATCAGCAAGCATTTCCAGTCGGAGGAAACAAAGTACAATATGTCTGCAGTGAAGTAAAACGAGTGTCCGCACAAAACAGGATAAAGATACCAGGAACTTTAGGGCAGGCTAAGCAGGCTGTGTGCCTGAGGTGTTCCACAGAGCTTACTTTGGCTTACTTTGCAGAGTGGCCAATGTGTCAAAGTGTGGTGAAGGAGTTTGGACATGCATGGGGATCCCTCCCCAAGTATTTGGGAGAGGCTGACATCACACTTTTGTGTGTATGTGTGTGTGTGCGCAGATATTCCACTGTCTGTTGGTATCTTGGACCCCAGGGCCAGCCCAACTCAGCTGAACGCAGTCGAGTTTTTGTGGGACCCTGCGAAGAGAGCATCTGCATTCATTCAGGTGAGCGAGGGAGAGCTTTGGGGGCCAGCTTGTGATTTCTCAAATGGGCTCATTGGGAAGGGGCTGAGTTTGTTCCTGTTCTTTATTTAAGGGAAGGGAGGCGAGGGAAGAGAGAGGATGCTCATTGCACACATCCACAGGGAAAGGACTTGGAATGTTGTCAAATTGTGTTTGGGTTCTGCTTCTAGAACATGTGAGCTATTTAAAAATTGGCATTTCCAGCTGGGGAGATTGCTCAGCCAGTAAAGTGTTTGCCTTGTAAACATGAGGACTTGAGTTTGATCCTTAGATGGATGGAAGGGAGGGAGGGAAGTAGAAAAGGAAGAAAGGCTAGCCACGTGCTTGTAATCCCAGCACTGGGAAGGAGGGGAGACAGGAGAATCTCTGGGGTTCACTGGCTACCCCATCTAGCCTACTTGGCCAGTTCCAGGCTAGTGAGAGGCCCTGTCTCAAAAAAGGCAGACAACATATACCCTAAGAATTGCATCTGAGGTGGTTCTGTGGCTCCCACACACGCACACACTCACGTGTGCATGCTTACCGATGCATACAAGTAAATACATGCACACCCACCAATAAAGTCAGTATTTCCTAGCATAAGTAATTCAAGAGGATTGAATTAAACCATTACCTGGCCCTGGTGTGGCCCTATGTGGGATTCTTCACTCCATCCTGGCTCTCTTGCTGGCTGGCAGCAAGCTTTTCTTCCCGTTTTTATTTCTCTGTCTCTGTGTGTTCACATGTGTGTTCCTCAGAAATGCCATCCACCCCTCCCCTTTTCTTGAGATAAGCTTTCATTGGCCTGGAGCTCCGTGGTTAGGTACTTTACCAACTGAATCATCTCCTAGTGCCTTTTTTTTAAAAATATTTATTTGCATGCAGAGAGAGAGAGAGAGAGAGAGAGAGAGAGAATAGGCACACAGGGCCTCTATTCACTGCAAAGGAACTCCAGATACATGCGCCACTTTGTGCATCTGGCTTTATGTGGGCACTGGGGAATCGAGTCCTTAGGCTTTGCAGCAAGAGCCTTAACTGCTGAGCCATTTCTCCAGCCCTTTTTTTTTTTTTTTTAAATCAGAGTCTTGCTATAAAGCCCAGTCTGGAATCTTGCTCCTCCTGTCTCAGGTGCTGGGATTACAGGTGTGCACTACCAAAATTCTCCCCATTTTGAGCCTCTTAATTTAACAATAGCATTGCGCGAAGTTACTACATTTTCATTGTGCTATAACATGGCGTGGTTGCAATATTGGAATAGCACATGCGTATCAGGTACCTTCTAGGCAGTGAGCACTAAACAGAAAGGCGGGAATGGCTTTGGCTTTGTGGTCCTGACTTCAGCCACACTAGAACACCAGGATGTTAGAGTGGCAGTACTTCATCCTAGGATTTGACTAGGGAGTGGTCCCTGGGAGTGTCACCACTGGATGCACTTGCCTGGAGTGGTAGCTGGTTAGGCACAACCCCCAAAGGCAAGGGATACAGGCGAGAGGAAAGGTGTGTGTGTAGGACACAGGGAAGCCCTTGGCCTGATGGGAATGGAGGAGGGGCAGAGCAGGGAAATGGAAGACATCTCCTTGTAGAGAGGAGCCCCAAGGGTGTCTAGACTCTCTTTCCCCCACCTGACTGCCTGCCCCATGTTCCCCTTCCAGGTACACTGTATCAGCACAGAGTTCACCCCCAGGAAACATGGGGGTGAGAAGGGTGTGCCTTTCCGGGTGCAGATCGACACATTTAAGCAGAATGAAAATGGGGAGTACACGGAGCACTTACATTCTGCCAGCTGCCAGATCAAAGTGTTCAAGGTAGGATGGCCTTGCCATACCCCGTGTGGCCCTAATCCTATCTGCCATGTGACACACAGGCAGAATGGACACTTGCTATTGCTTAGGGGTTCAGCTGACATGCAGCATCCTGTTAGTGAGGGGATTCTGCATTGCCTTCCAGGGGCATCTTCTCACCTGGGACACCCACTCAGGTTAGTCTTAGGTGCTCTGGTTTTGTGAAAATGATTTGCTTTTCATGTCTCTAGAGAATTATTTTTTCCTTTTAAGCACTTTGTAGGTACCTTAGACTTTTATGTCTAGAGTTCCCTTAAACAGAAATAAGGTCAGGAGGCCCCTTGGGGGCTTTGCTCAATGACATTTTTCTTTTTTAATAGTTTCGTTTATTTGAGACAGAGATCAACAGAAAGAGACAGAGAGTGAATGAGTATGGGAGTGCCAGGGCCTCCAGCCACTATAAAAAAACTCCAGATGCCTGCACCACTGTGTGCATATGGCTTCATAGGAGTACTGGGGAATTGAACACAGGTCATCAGGCCTTGCAAGTAAGCTGAGCCGTCTCTCCAGCTCACAATGACAATTTTCTGTGTCGTGGATGGCTTTTTCTTAAAGCAGGCTGGGTGTGGCTCAGTGGTAGAGCACTTGCCTAGCATGCACAAGTCTCTGGGTTCTATCCCCAACACCAGGGGAAAAAATAGTATCTTAGAGGAAGAATTTCCAAGGTCCCTCCTGCCTCTGCCATTCTTGTTATCCTGCAATCTTCTGCTGATTCTCATCTCCTCATTCTGGATCGATTATTTCCTGAAGATGGTGGCCAACAGTCCGGCTCCATCCCATGTGCCCTCAGGGAAATGGAGGGTGCAGCAGGCTCCCCTCTCTTATAGCAGGAGGATGGTGCCTGGTCAGCAGGCCTGCAGCTTCATGCCCTGAGGGTATAACCTCCCTGTCAGTCTGCAAAGTATCTGCAGAGAGGGAGTGGAGCCCTCTTCCCAGCAGCGACTATCTTGAGTGACCAGCCCTAGTGCCCCTCCCATGAGCCCACCCTCTTCTTCACATCTAGGTGAATTGAGGAACTTCTATCTGTTGGGGCTGGAGACTGAGTCATTTCAAACAAGGTCATGTTAGAGAGATAGCTGGGCCATGTTTTTCCTGAGCAAAAATGGATGTGGAAATAAGTGTCCACAGGAACAACGGTAGGCTTGGAGGCTAAGCAGCCCAGGTGCTTTCCAATTGTCTTGGTGGTCCCTGAAGGCAGGACTCTGCCCTTTCCCTTTGTGTGGCATCCACCATACGATTTGGGGCTCTGATCTCTTGGTGGGCACATGACTTTTGCATTGCTATGACATGATACCTAACAGAACAGTGTAAAAGAGCAAAGTTTATCTTGGCTTACAGTTTCAGAGATTTCAGTTCATCATGGCGGGGAAACACAGCAGTGAGAACAGCTTGGTTCATGGTAGCAGAAGCTCATGGTGGTAGTGTAGTCACATAGTGCTAGACAAGAACCAAGGGTTGGTGTAACTAACCTTCAATACACCTACAAGTCATCGACCTCTTAAAAGCTCCATGGGCTGGGAAGACAGGTGCGTCAAGTGCTTCACTCACAAACATGAGGCGGAGACTGTCACTCCACAGGCAGACTTGGCTGCCATCTGGGTGTACCTTGCTTTGCCTGTGGTTTTTGAGTTGGGAGGAGAGGGCTCTTCTGAGGGGCAGGAGCTTGGCAGAGGAGTAGGAAGATTGTATGGCTGCTACGTATTTGTACCCCAAATAGCTTCCCTGGCTGACTTCTCACACTGAATGCTGGATCTCACATTCATGTCTTCATATGGCTCTCTGCATGGCCATCTCTATCAGGGGCTAGGGTCACCCTGAGAGAGGCCTCCCTAAAAGCCCCGGAACAGAAAAACCAAAAGCTGTCACCTGAGGAAGGCACACATTGTTTTTTTTTTTTTTAAAGGAAAAGAAAGTTCCCAAAAGGTCACTGGGCCTGAACTGATTGTTAGCATTGCCTGCATGCCATGTGTGCACCGTAAATCTTAGTGCTCACCTGGCTATGAGTCTAGTGTCTAGGCTTGCCAAGAGGGCTGTGACCTGTGAGAGACACACGGGGCTGCATCCCAGGCCTCTCCAACCTACCATTCTGTCCCTGGTCTCTGCTCTGTAAAAAAGGAATAATGGTGGCTGTGAGACACACCCTTTGTAAGTAGCACCCAGACTGACAGTCCTTTCCACCGTGTTTTAGCTACAGCTAGATAGGTATGTCACCCCGCTACTATGTATGGAAGCTACAAATACTGTGGCTCAGTGGGAGTCCTTGGAGTTCAGTATAGCACAGTCCTTCACCCCACCTCCCTTCACTCTCCATGGGTCATCCCAGGAGTGCATCATGGGCTTCCTGGATTTCCACATCTCTTTCCAGAAGCAAATAGCCTTTGATAGCAATCTTTTACCAAGACTTCCTGCTAAGTGGTAGGCTCTGAGTTCCCCCACAGGGTAAACAGCAGGCAGGGGGGCTACTGTCCTGCTTGAGGACCATCCTTCCTGCCTGCACTTCTGGCCCCCCAAGTTGAGGCAGGAGCCTGAAAGCTTGCCATCTTCCTTCCCCAACTGCTTGGGTGCTTCTGGCCTAAGTAGACCCTGTGCTCTGTACTTGCAGCCAAAGGGAGCTGACCGGAAACAGAAGACAGACCGGGAGAAGATGGAGAAAAGAACTGCTCAGGAGAAGGAGAAGTACCAGCCATCCTATGAAACCACCATCCTCACTGAGGTGAGCTCGGGCAGGGCAGAAAAGCCCTGCTGGTTTAGGGGGGAACCTTGCAGGGGAGCCACCACTCCAGTGTGGTGTGGTCATTGGACGGACTTGGAGGTGGCTCAGAAATCACACTGAGCTCCCTGAATACATTGGCACTTTGCAAAATGTGGCTCTCTCTGTCTTTCCTTCTTTCCGTCTTTTCCGGTATATGTGGATGTGGTTGGGTGAGTGGTGTGTGTGATGTGTTTGCATGCACACCTTGTGTGCATGCCCCATGAGCGCATGTGTGGAGGCCAGAGGGAGAGGGCAGGTGTCTTCTTCTATCTCTTATGCCTTGTTTCCCTGATACTGAACTGGGAGCTCCCGTTATGAAGTTAGATTGGTTGATTGGGGAGCCCTGGAAATCCCTGCTGCAGCTTCCCTCAGCTCTGGGGTTACAGGCATGTGTAGCCACCCCTGGCTTTTTACATGGGTGCTGGGAGCAGACTCAGGTCCTCATGCCTACACAACAAGTGTTCTTACCACTAGGCAGTCTCCTCAGCCCTCTTCATCCCTGCCTCCCCCCTCCCCCTGCCTTCCTCCTCCTCCTCTTATTTATTTTTGTATGTTTGCACAGACCACCAGGCCTGGCATTTTTGCATGAGTACTGGAAATCAAAACTCTGGTCCTCATGAACGCATGGCAAGTACTTTACTCACTGAGCTAAATCCTCTGCCCCACAATGTGGGCATTTCTGTTGCTTTGAATAGATAATTCAGAGAGTATAACCAAAACTATCTCACACAGTTTCTCAGCCCAGCTGCTCCCTCCAGGCACGCAGCATCTCTGGGTCTGAACCTCTGCCATGCACTTGCGTCTGTATACCAGTGTTGTGTGCAGACACTTCTCTGCACTGGAGTGGCTTACTTGGCATGCAGTCTTGGTCCTTTGATAAAGGACTCTCTGGTTGCTCCTCCAGCTGCAGTGTTCCTGTGGTGATATGGACATGTACACAACAGGGCTCCATTCCAAGAGCAGGGTCACTGGTGGCCTTGTACAAGCACTGACTTTGACTTCAGGGCTAGAGATGGAACCCAGGGCCTCAGGTGCACAGCGGGGAACCCTCTGCCGCTGAGCCACCCCAGATATTGAAATACATTTCTTCTTATGCTCGGTAGCAGAGGGACCTCACCACGGCTGTCCTCAGGTCCAGGGTATCTCAGAGGTGCTCATTGCCACTGGTTCTCTGCTGTCCTGTCACTGGTCATAGTTGGTGCCACTCTGGGAGTGTGTACATGTTTACACATATGTGAAGGTCAGAGGTTGATGTTGGGTGTTCTTCAGTCTCTCCACGTTTTTTTCTTTCAGCTCACTGATTAGGTTAGACTAGGTAGCCATTGAGCCCCAGTGATCCACCTGTCTCTGGCTTTCCAGTGCTGGAATGAACAGCACACACTACTGTGGTATTGGGAGTCAGAAGTTAGGTCCTCATGCTCACTTAACAAATATTTGATCCATCCCCCAAGTCCCACGATTTTCTTTTGCTTTTTTTCAGGTAGGGTCTCACTCTAGCCCAGGCTGACCTGTGACTCACTCTGTAGTCCCACACTGGCCTCGAATTTACAGTGATCCTCTTTTGGAGGGATTAAAGGCATTTGTCATGATGCCATGCCCAGCTAGCCCCACTATTTTTCTTAATTGAAAATTTTTATTCATTTCCAGACATAAATATTTCTACCTCCTTTAGTAAATTGCACTGTTGTGATAACCTTTCTTATACACAATAACATCATACATTTCACTAGTGATCTATAAAGATGTGCTTTGGCTAGGATTTTAAGTAACTTTATTATATATATAGACTAAGTATATTTATGATGATGTAGTAATACCAAGTAAGTTATTATCTTTGTAAAGAATATGTGCTTAAGAGACTTGGAGACACGGTTCAGCAATTAAAGGTGCTTCCTTGTAAAACCTGATAGGCTTGGTTTTGATTCCCAGGTACTTACATAAAGTCAAATGCACAAAGTGGTGCATTCGTCTGGAGTTCATTTACAGTGGCAAGAGGCCTTCGCACTCCATTTTCTCTCTCTCCTTGCAAATAACTAAATAAATACTTACATGCATACATACATACACAGCATCAACAGATTCTTGGTCTTAAGGCCAAAGCTTTTTGGTCTGGAGCAATGGCTCAGTAGAATTCCTACCTTGTAAGATCATGTCCTTAAGAGAGAGCATTTCTTGCTTTAAGTCATCATGTTTCTGTTTAGTTCACCCAATATTTAAAAGATCTTTTGCTTTTAAAAGTCCAGGCTTGGCCAGGAGGCAGAGGGAGGAGGATCGCCATGAGTTTGAGGCTACCCTGAGACTATATAGTGAATTCCAGGTCAGCCTGGGCTACCTCAAAAAACAAACAAACAAACAAACAAACAAGTCCAGGGCATGCTGGCACATGCTTTTAATCCCAGCACTCAGGAGGCGGGATTGCTATGAGTTTGAGGCCAGCCTGGGACTACAGAGTGAGATCCGGGTTAGCCTGAGCCAAAAGAGCCTACCTTGGGGTGGGGGTAGGGCACTAAAAAAAAAGTTCAAGCTTTTTGGATAAAATCAATTCAGTGTTACTACAGAGCCCTGGGCTCACCTCTCCTCTCCCTTCCCCTTTCTCTCCTCTCCTCCCTCCCCTCCCTCAGGCTGGCCTTGAACTCATCATCATCCTGCTTCAGTCTCCTGAGTGCTGACTTAGGCATGAACCAGCCCACCCAGTGTGCAGGAGTGCTCTTACCAGGGGCTTAGTCATTCCATAGTTTTGGTACCTTCACTCTTCCCAGGCGGTTCTAATTATTCCACAGTGGGTTGGCATTTTCTCTTTGATTGGATTGACTCAGATGTAGGAGTAAGACCCGGGTCACAGACACCCCATGTTCAAGAGTAGGGTGACCAGGTATTTATTCTGGGTATGCTTGTGTGTGTTATATACCACACACTAAAAAGTATTTGCAGAAAGATCAAAGCTGAGGTGGACTGAGTGGTCACACACTTGTTCATCGGCTTTTTTTTTAGACAGGGTTTTATGTAGCCCAGACTGGCCTCAAACTATGTAGCCAAGAATGCCTTTGAACTTTTGATTCCTCTGACTCAATCTCAACTTTTGTTTTGCTCTCCGAGGTAGGGTCTTGTTCTAGCTTAGGCGATGTAGTCTCAGGGTGGCCTTGAACTCACATCGATGATCCTCCCACCTCTGCCTCCCAGAGTACTGGAATTAAAGGTGTGCGCCACCATGCCTGTCTCAACCTCAACTTTTCTGCACCACTCTTGGTTTCCCTGACAAAAAAGGGCTGCTTTGTGCCCTGGCTGTGCAGAGCGCCATCACCAAGCAGGCCTTGGGAGGTGCCGGCTCTCCCTCCTATTAGCTCATCTGTTCCTCCTATGGCTGTAGGAGTTTTAGCATCAACAAATTCCAGCCACACTCACAACAGTTAAATATCCACCGAGCCTGGCTTTAGTGGGTGATGGGGAGTCTTTAGGAATGCTTCAAACAGGCCCTCTCCAAGCCCGGTGCTGTGGAGGGCAGGGAAGGTGGTCTGCACACTCTCTAACGCTCCTGCCTGGGTTCCTTTGGCCTCCACACTGGACTGTTCCTGAGGATGCACGGACACACACACACACCACATGTGTTTCTGTGTCTCAGGGAGCCCAGGCAGGTGCTGAAGTGTAACAATGCAGGATTGCGTTCCCTTCTTTCCTGCCATGTTCCTGCTGTAGGACCCCCTCCTCCTAGATAACGTGGAATGAATATATATTTTTGTTTTTCAAAAGTAGGGTCTCTAGCCCAGGCTGACCTGAAATTCACTATGTAGTCTCACGGTGGCCTTGAACTCCTACCTCTGCCTCCAGAGTGCTGAGATTAAAGGCGAGCACCATCATGCCCAGCTTATATCTTTTGTATTTGTGCTTGTATGTATATGTACATGTTTAGATATGCATGCACATGTTTTTGTGTGTGTGTGCATGTGTGTGTGCGTGTGTGTGCGTGTGTGCGCGCGCGCGTGGAGGCCAGAGTTCAGTATCAGGTGCTTTTCTCAGTCCCTCTCTACCTTATTCTTTGAGACCAGATCTCTCATTGAACCTTGAGCTCACCAATGCAGCTAGACCAGGTAGCCAGTAGGCTCCCCAGATTCCCAATCACAGCCTGGCTGGGATTACAAGCATGCCCCACCCCACCCAGCTTGTTACATGGGTGTAGCAAACACTTGGCCGCTGAGCCATCTGCCAGCATGGGTTTTATTATTGAATTCTCCTGAGTATTTTTTCTTTGGAGACTCCATATACTCCCTGTAACACATGTTTACGCATGAGATGAGCAGCAGGTCTATCTATTATGATTTTCTTTTTCACTTTGGGCACAGGAGTCATGATGACTGGAGCTTGTTTCCCTCTTTAGTTTGACTGCTAGGAAGCTCAAAGGGATGCATTTCACGGCTCTCCTGCTCCAGGGATGACTTCAGAGTGTTAGGTGTCTTCCCTGCCATGTTGCGTTTCCTTGAGGTGATACTGGTAAACTTCAAGCACTCAGCAAACACAGGCAGGTTTGTCATCGACAGAGCCAGGCTTGGAAGGGCCTGAGGAGTGGGCCAGGGCCTTGGCAGTCTTCACTCATCTTGGGGACGGATGCTGTTGAGTCCTGCTGACCATTTCTCCTCCCACAGTGCTCGCCATGGCCTGACATACCCTACCAGGTGAACAACGCTCCATCCCCAAGCTACAATGGCTCACCCAACAGCTTCGGCCTCGGCGAAGGGTAGGTCCAACCTTCTTCTTTTTGGGATATTGGTGTGCAGAGATTAGAGCTTCCTTTCTTGGTCTTCTTCCTGTAGCCTGGCTAACTGCTGGAACGGCCATGTTAGTCCCCCATACACCCTGCTGTTGGGGATGGGACCCAGGGCCCATGGCCTTATGCATGCTAGGCAAGCACTCTACCACTGGACCATGTCTTCAGCTCCCAGGGTTAGCCATTGATTTAGCCTTTTTTCAGTGTGTGCATATGCATGTTTTTATGTGTGAGTAGAGGTGTTCGCATGCCATGGATCACATGTGGAGGTCAGAAGACAACTTTAGGTGTTGGCCCTCACCTTTCACCACGTTTGAGGCAGGGTCTTTGCAGTGTTGGGCTGGCTGGCGTGCAGGCAACCAGGCGAATCTCCCACTTCTGCCTCCCTGCTCATTCTAGGTGCGTGTTAGGCTTACAGATGCTAGCACTACACCATCTGGCCGTACGTGGGCTCCAGGGATCTGAACTCAGATCCTCGTGCTTACACAGCAAGCATTTCATCCACTGAGCCATCTCTCCAGCTCTAGATTTGCTTCCATTTTTTTTTGAGGCAGCATTGTATAGCTTAGACTGGACTTGAACTCACTGTGTAGCCCAGGCTGGCCTTGAACATGGCTATCCCACTGACTATTCTGTCTAAGCCTCCTGAGTGCTGGGGATTACTAGCATGTGGCCCATGTTTGGCTTTGTTTGTAGGTCTTGCCCAGACTGACCTGGAATTCACTATGTAGTCTCAGGCAGGCCTCAAACTCACAGCGATCCTCCTACCTCGGCCTCCCAAGTGCTGGGATTAAAGCCTGCACCACCATGCCTGGCTTCCAGTCTTAGCTTTTTATGCAGCTTTTTCTATTTTCAATAAACTTCCGAAAGTGGTATCTGATTTTTAGAACTTCCCTTACAAAGCCTGGGCTTGCCTATGGTGGATCAGGACAGCCGTGCTGGATGGCCTCGGGTGCTCAGAGTGCCGCATAGCCTAGGCAGCTGGAGGGCTCTCCCTGGTTCTTCATCCAGCTCTTGTGCACATGCTCAGAGTGGGCTATTCAAGTAGTAGCCTCCACCCTGGGTTGCAGGGTTCATAGCACCTGAGCTGGTCTCATTGCTCCTTGCTTGGCTCTGCAAATTGACATGTGGCCTGGAGGGTACAGTGGCAAGATAGTGCAGACTTTACAAGTAGATTCTGGCTGTGGCAGGCCACATAGCCTGAGGCCCATGGCATCATGGCAGAAGTCTAGGCCTTTATCAAGTGAGTGTGGAACCCAGTGCTTTGTTCTTGTAGATGCGTCTGAGCCCCAGCAGAGAACAGTCTTGTGAAAAAGCAAGGTTGGGCCTGGGGATGTAGCTCAGTTGATAGAGTGCTTGCCTCACATGTATTAAACCCCCAGCACCACAGAAACTAGGTGTGGTGGCTCACGTTGTAATCCCAACACTTGGGAGGTGGGGTCAGCAGGTTAAGAAGTTCAAGGTCATTCTTGGCTACATAAGGTATTTGAGGCCAGCCTGTCTTTTAAAAAGAAAAAAAAGAGCAAGATTGCCCAGAAGCTGGATTTTACCAATGTGAACTAACTTTCTGAGAGGTGACAGAGGCAGAAAAGGGGTCAGTCACATTTATTTCTTGCAGACCTGCTGTGTGTGTGTGTGTATGAGTGTGTGCGTGCGTGTGTGAGTACCACTTGTGTGTGGGAGCACAAGGAGCACATGCTCGTGTGTGGAGATTAAAATCAGATGGCTTTCTTGATTTCTCACCACCTCATTATTGAGACAGCTTCCCTCACTTGAATTCAGAGCTCCCAGATTTGGATAGTCCGGCTATTCAGCCTTTACCCAGGGCTCCCCTGTGTTTACCTCTGAAGCACTAGGATTACAGACAAGCCACCACCATCACCCCCTATTTACATAGGTGCTGGAGGATCTGAACTCTGGTCCTCCAGCTTTTGCAGCAAGCTCTTTATCCTTCGAGCCATCTCCCTAGCCTGACCTGAGGGGCAACTTCCTTAACTTCTTTGAACACTGATTTCCCTATAAAAGAGGGTTGGGAATTCCATGCATGGGTGCCAGGGGAAACATGCTTACGATGTCCAGCATTTCAGATGTTTGATAACTGTTGAGTATAAACTTCATCCATACAAAGGTCTTTTAAGAATATGTTACGATCTATAAGACATAATACTTCTCCATTTTCACCATGTTCAAGCACAGCCCATTACTGTATATCTGTCATCTCCCTCCATCTGAGAGGACCTTGGCTTTATTTCATCATGCATCCTACTAAAGGGCAAGCGCACAGGTCTGTTTTCCTCCTGGGGAAACCCTGGCCCTATCTTCTGAGTGGATGCCAACCTGCAGATTCACTATATATGGTGCCCACGTGCCCACCCAGCAGGGATTCCAGGCTCAGTGCCAAGGTTCCATTCAACCCTGCTCTCGGGCTAAAGCTTGGAGACGAAAGTCTGTGTATCAGAGGATCTCATCAGGGCCAATGAGGTCCTTGATGGTTGAGGCTGACTGCTCGAGCGAGGAGCAGTGGTCATTGGCTGGGACCCTGTAGTCCAGCAGGACCTCCTGTGCACATGATAGATGGGTCCAGGAGATAGTTTGAGGATTGGACATTGACTTTAATGTTTGTATGACTCAGCCATTTCCTCTGACTCATTTAGATCAGCTGTCACACCTGAAGGGACATAGGTCTTGGGACCGTTTCCATGTCTCTGGAAGCACCCTCATCTTCGGCCCCTTTTTCATTACAGCAACAGTTCTCCTACCCATCCCATGGAACCTCTGCCCCTGGGCAATGACGTAAGTGTGCGTGGGCTAGTGGGGTGGCAGGCCCTCTGTCTCCATTGCTTTCTTGATCCTCCCCTTTCTCCGGCAGCACCTGCTCCCGTCAGCCTCCATCCAGGACGTGCAGCAGTGGCTGTACCGGAACCGCTTCTCGCAGTTCTGCCGCCTCTTTGCCAGCTTCTCTGGTGAGCATCACGTCCAGGTGGTGTCCTGGACCCACCCTCAAGACCTGTCATGGTCTAGAACTTGTGCTTGATCCCACACGAACATGGCTGTGTGCAGAGGACTCACAGTAGCATGGCTTGGCTCTCTTACATGTGCTAGCCTTGGTCCAAATGCTGAGATAGGAGATGCCGACAGTGTGACAGGGCATCCCTAGAATGCAGATGAGAGACTCTGGCAGTGTGACACAGCATCCTAGAATGCAGAGATAGTAGACTCTGGCAATATGACGTGCCAAACCTATAAGTTCCCCATCAAGCGTAATTTGCAGGGTTGTTTGGGTGTCCGTAGTCATATCCTCTTACCTTCAGGAGTGGATGAACTCTGGCCTGCTCAGGCCTTCTCAGCCAATCACGGCGATATGTACTTTGTGAACTGTACTTTGTTTAACCAAAATAATGCCATGCCTTTGTCTCCAGAGCCACCACCTGGATTGGTGGTGAGCTTTTAGGTGGAATAGTATAGCTTCGGTCCTCTCTTTGAAAGGCTTCCAAAGGTCTAGATGGGGGTGGGTCCTCAGACAAAAGAAGTCTCCAGCTGGGTGCTGAGGGTACAAAGATGAGCTGAGCAGTCCCAGTGCCAGGAGTAAAGGTTCTGCCTGAGCTAAACGAGCAGTTTCCAAGGCTATCTGTAACAATGGGAGAAAATTGGTCTCTGGTCATCCCAGCTTCCTGAGAGCCTTCTTGGTAGAGGGCAGAAAGTGCAAGAAGGGACCTTGTTCCCTGTGGGAACTGCCCACCTCGGTATGCTATGGCCTGCTGGGGTGGGGGATGTCAGAGAAGGCCCATGATCTGGGTGGGCAGGGAATGGGAAGAGGTCTCACCCAGGTGCCCTTTGAGCAAAGGCTAGAAAGAGGGCAGTGGGAGAGAGTTTTGCAAGCAGACCATAAGGTGGGTGTCACTCAGTGTGGTTACAGAGCAGAGGGCCGAGAGGGATGATGAGGTCAGGCCAGCAGGTCCCTGACAGAACCTTGGAAGGGCTTTGGCACTGAGTTGTGACAGAGATGGTAGGAGACTCCTGCCTTTAACATCCTTCTTTGGAGAGTCTGGGGCACTGGGACCTCAAGGGGAGGGGAGCTCTGAATGTTGAAGAAGGCTCATCTCTGGTACTACTGGTATTCTAATTACCCTCATCCTCAGACACTGCTGCTTTCCTGTGCTCCTCTAATGGAGTGGCAGGACTGTCTCCCTGGCTGTGGTGCTTTTGATCTGGGGCACTTTTCTTTGGCATTTTTTTAATCTGCTCAATCCAAACCCATGCATGCATGCCTGTGACCAGCACATAGGTCTCATGTAGGAGAATGCCTCACAGAGTCTGCTCCTAGCTGCCTTGAGCTGGAAACAGTTGTGACAGATTCACAAACACCATCGTACTGGGCACAAATGATCTCTCTACTTAGCGAGTACTGAGACATGGTGGGCAGAGGAGCCAGTCATACACAAGTCCCCACAGTCAAGCCCATTTCTATGCAGGGAACAAGCAAAGCCTCCCCACACCCTAGGGCATCAGGATAGAGATGGCTGCCACGAGGAGCGTGGGAGGCTGCTAGTATTCTGCCATGTGGTCAGTGCCCAGGTCCCCAGGTATGTTTGGATTGTCAACCTCCAGCGAGCTGAATACTTCTTTACAGGGACACACGTGTGTGACCAAGTGGAAGCATGCTGATAAAAATCGGTGTGCATACATTAGTGCCAGTGAAGAGACAGGGGGGGTGGGCAGTACCCAGTGACCTTCCTGTATACCTCACAAGCACTAGCTTTCGGCTTCTAGCATCTCATGTCTGTGGTTTCCTGAAGTTGTTCAGCTCTTTGCTGTTTCGCTCTGTAAAGGGTCTGGTGCCAGCCACGGGTGAGGCTGGTGTTTGGTCTGCAAGTATGTGCCTTGTGTAACCAACCAGTGGCCCACATTCCTGCCTAGGTGCTGACCTGCTGAAGATGTCCAGAGATGATTTGGTCCAGGTATGTGGCCCTGCGGATGGGATCCGGCTCTTCAATGCCATCAAAGGCAGGTGGGTGTCAGCTTCTTAGTGAAGCCAGCCAATGGCTGTGGCTTCCAGGCTGTGTGTGGCAAGCAGCCCCATTCTTTTGGACTGTGAGTGGGCTGGATGACAGAATGGGGTGACAGGACGCTTCCTGCAGCGTGGATGTGAATGCAGGAAGAGGTGCTGGGAGGGACAGGACACAGAGTGAGATGCTGTATCGGAGGCCACCTGGCTGCCGTGGTCCTTGCCTGGGAACCCTTCCCCTTTCTGCATTTGACCAGAGCCTGTGGATCTCAGTCCTTGGCTACTTGCCCAGACTCTGGGACACTTGTAAGGTCCTGGCTCAGAGCTGCCTCTTCCCTGACAGGGGCCGTGGCCCTTGAAGATAGATCACTGGGCGGTTGTCAGGGCAGTGATATCTCATGAAAATGTCTTACAGTCACAGTGACCAAGAGTCTCTGACAATGTGGGGCCTATAACACTTGAGCTAATATGATAGTCAAACTGAATTTTAGTGCTAGGGAGATGGTTCAGTGGATAAAACGTTTGCTGTACAAGTGTGAGGAGCTGCGTTCAGATCCCTAGCATCCATGGAAATTCTGGGTGGGCATGATGACCTACCTGTAACCCCATCACTTCAGAGGTAGGGCCAGGCGATCCCCAGGGTTAGCTACATTAGTTAAGTTGATGAGTTCTGGTGAAAGACCCTGTCTCAGTATTTAAGGTGGATAGCAGTTGAGAAAGACACTTGGTATTAACTCTGACTACACATGTATGCTCCTCACAGTATGTATTCTGAAAGAAGAGTCCATCACTTCTGCTATTTCCTCTGCTTTTGACAGGAACGTGAGGCCCAAGATGACCATCTATGTCTGTCAGGAGCTGGAGCAGAACCGAGTGGCTCTACAGCAGAAGCAAGATGGCAGTGGGGACAACAATTTATGTGGTGAGTGGGGGGAACAGAGCTGGCAGCCTGGCTCCTGAGCCTCACTCAGCCTCTATTTCCTGAATATAGTTACTTTTATCACTACTGTGACAAAATACCAGACAAAAGCAACTAAAATAAAGAAGGGTTTATTTGAGCTCATGGTTTGAGTATATAGTCCATCATGGCTGAAAGGCATGGTGGCAGGAGCTTGAGGTAGCTGGTTACATTGCGTAGTCAGGAAGCAGAGTGATGAATCCTGCTTTTCCCCTTTTATTTAGATGGGGACCCACACCCCACCCACAGAATGGTGCTACCCACAGTTAGGGTTAGTCTTCCCATCTCAGTTAACCTAATGTAGAAACTCCCTACAGACAAGTCCAGGGATTTGTTTCCATGGCAATTCTAGATCCCACCAAGTTGACAGTTAAGATTGACCATCACACACACACACCTTGGAATGCCCAAGCCCTCTCCCTTGCTTTTTTAGCTGTTCACTTGTGAGTCTCTTGAGATCACACACACACACACACACACACACACACACACACACACGACAGTCAAGTGCATACTCGGTTTATTGTAAGCACCAGTAAACACACAGTGCTGGCCTGACCTCCCAACACCCCATCATGCCATCTTACCCAGGAATACCCAGAGGCTTGGAGAGGCATTGACTTTTCCCAGGCCTTCCACTGAGTGGCAGGGTCAGAATTTGAACCCACAATTCCCTGTACTAGAGCTTCTAGTGTCCCAGGCTGTCTATCTGCAGTGTCTGAGGGGAGAAGGCTCTGAAGAGCCCTAGGCTTCTTTTTTGTTGTTAACACTGGTGACCAGTGAATAAAAGGTTATGGTGGCCAGATTTGATTGTGCACCTGGGAGGCAGAGGTAGGAGGATCACTATGAGTTCTAGTTAACCCTGAGACTACATAGTGAATTCCAGGTCAGCCTGGGCTAGAACAGACCCTACCTCAAAACACAAAACAAGGGGCTGGAGAGATTGCTCAGCAGTTAAGGTGCTTGCCTACAAAGCCTAAGGGCCAGGATTTAATTCCACGTAATGCCTGATGCACAAGGTGGCACATGTGTCTGGAGTTTGTTTACAGTGGCTAGAGGTCCTGGTGTGCCCCATTCTCTATCTGCCTCTCTTGATATAAACAAACAAATAAATAAATATTTAAAAATCAAGGTTATAGTGACCCATGTAACATGCAACCCTCCTAAGGTTTTCTTTAAAAATATTTTTATTTGTAAGTAGAGAGAGAGAGAGAGAGAGAGAGAGAGAGAGAGAGAGAGAGAGAGAGAGAGAGAGAGAATGGATGTGCCAGAGCCTTCTGCCACTAAAACATTTTACATGGTCACTGGGGAATTGAACTTGGGTAGTTAGGCTTTGCAGGCAAGTGCCTTAATTGCTGTGCCATCTCTCTGGCCCCCTCCTAGGTTTTTATTATTTTTTTCCTAGTCAGTGGCCAGGTTAGGAATAAAAGTAGAAAAAGTGGAGGCAGCTTAGAAAAATTGCAAAAAAGAGAGAGAAAAAACACAAGTGCTATTAGAATTCTCTCTAGAAGGGGGCCTGGAATCGTACTTTGTGCTGGCATTGGAAGGGTGGGCACAGGGTCTCTGGACAAGTTCTGACAGCAGTGTAGCCTTTGAATTCCTGGACAAGCTGATTTGTGTGTGGCGGGAACTTGGTGTTCCCCTTTGATGGTAGGAACACCTGTTGTACGTATAGGCCACTGAGCCTTGGCTCAGATGCTGAACCAAGTGTTGTCAGTTGAGGAATTTAGCAACCTTGTATTGAATCCAACTGCTTTTGTTTTGAGGCAGTCAAGACCCCTTAAAATTGAGTCCTTCTGCCCCTACATGTGCTTAGAGTTAGCTCCAACCCAGCTGGCTTGGGTTTTTCTAAGGAAGATTTTGTTTTGTCACCCTTATCTTCCCACTTATTGAGCACATGGACCCTACTGGGGCCTCCCCTTCTCCCTTCAGAGCGAGCACAAGCTAACTGGTTTGTACAGTGGGAAAAGAGACCAGGGCTGTTCTCTTGCGCTGTCAAATAACAATTATCTTTAAATGTCCCTGTGCCTGGAAGCCACTAGTAAGTCCTGGAAACAGTGAGGAGACTAGAGAGGTGATACACAGCTTCCTCCCATCCAAGCAGGGTCACAGCTGGCTGCACATCAGAGTCACCTGATGCTCATTCATCCTTCCAGCTGGGGATCCATGGGTCCGGATGGGCCCAGGAATCAGCATTTCACATGCATGCCCATGACAAATGGGTTCCAGAATATGGCTGGCATGTGCTTTGTGATTGATGGGCTGCAACCAGCCTTCTCAGTTCAGGGCTGCACACTAGCACCTATGGGTGTGGACAGGAACATCCTTTGAGATGAGCTATAGGTTTTTCTGGATGGGGTAGGAAATGTGAGGCTCCTACTAACCTAATGGCTTCTTCAAAGAAGACACTTGTAAGA
>PVHP010029006.1:0-22730 GCA_004024765.1 Zapus hudsonius
CAATGGACCCTGAGCTTCAAGAAGTGTGATAGAGATGTCCCAGTGCTGAACACTCCACTGTCACTTCTTCTCAGCACTGTGGTTTCTTTGGGTTGTCCCAATTGTCACCACCATCTGAAAAAGAGGTTTCTCTAGACAAGAGTGAAAGTAGCATTATTTGTATGGGTATGCTCATTTTAAAATAGTGCTTAAAAGCAGTTTGGTGGGCATGCACATGTATTTAACTAGACAATACCAGACATTACTCCCCTAGGTAAAGTGTTTTTAGTGTGAATTTGTTTGGACAAATTTCCGTTGAAGTACTCTTACGTATAGATAGTCTTTGAATGAATGAACATGAATCATGTGACTCATTTTGACAATGAGGTGTCAAATGTTCTAATACAAATGGTACAGCAACCTGCACTTCAGTTAATACAGACCAAGAGGGGAAGACCCGAGTGGTGGAAGTCTGCTGTCTTGGGAATGATATGGACGCCAGGATTGAGCAGAGCAGTCAGCTGTGTACCAAGTGAAACAAGCCATTCAGACACATAGAAAGTAGTGCGCTAAAACTCAAGCAGAGGAGCAGGCATGCAGATGGCCCCGGGCAGGCGCTGTCTTATGTATCTTTTGTCTAGAGAACCAGAAGGAGGCAGCCACTTAAAGATAGTTGAAAGGCTGGAAATACCTCAAGAATTCATCATCTAACCCTAACCCTAATGGTACTTTTCAACAAATTTATTGAGTGCCTATTATTTCCTAAACTTCGGTTATTATTTTTATTGTTTATTTTTATTTGATTTATTTTTTGGGTTTTTGAGGTAGGGTCTCGGTGTAGCTCAGGCTGACCTGGAATTCACTATGTAGTCTCAGGGTGGCCTCGAACTCACGGTGATCCTCCTACCTCTGCCTCCTGAGTACCCAGCCTGGGTTCAGTTCTTCACCTGCCCTTGGAAGCTGGTTGGTTGCAAAAAGTGGCACAAACATCTGGCTTCCTTTACAGCAGCAAGAGGCCTGGAGACATGCACACACATCAAGAAAACTGAACCAGTGGGCTACGGTTAATAGTTAGGTGGGATCTCAGTAGGTACTGAGTATCTGGTAATGTTCTATCTCGGTGGATTGTGATTACATATGTCTGTAGACTTTGGAACGTCAGTGGGGTACGGCTATGGTTGATTTATGGTTTTCTCTGTGACCTCAGTAAAAGGTATGGACCATACCAATTAAAATTTGCCTTCTGGTACTGATTATTGAAGAAGGGAGACAGTTCCACAAGGGAGCTCTATTTCCTTGATCTGGAGACATTGTACCTGTGGTTGGGAAGAAGTTGACTGGCTGCCTTGCCTGTAGAAGGAAGTTGGACCATGATGGAGACAGCGTGAACTGACTGTAGAGAGCAACAGTTTTTAGACAAACTCAGTATCTTGATTGTGGTAATATTCTTTTTCCACCACTTTAATTGACAGCTTCTATATTTGTCTATAAAAAAACCATGATAATTCCCTCCCACCCTCCATCATATCCTCTCTCTCTCAGTTAGTCTATATATTGTTTTCATGTCATCATCTTTTCCTCCCATTATGCATAGGTAGTGTCAGGCACTGCAAAGTCATGAATATCAAGGCCATTTTGTGTCCGGAAGCTTACATTGTAAGCAGTCCTACCCGTCCTTGGCTCTCACAATCTTTCCACCACCTCTTCCACAGTGGAACCTGAGCCTTGGAAGGTGTGATAGAGAGATGTCCCAGTGCTGAACACTCCACTGTCATTTCTTCTCAGCACTGTGGTGACTTTTTTGTTGTTGTTGTTGTTGGCTTTATTTTTCAAGGTCTGGCTCTAGCCCAGGCTGACCTGGAATTCACTATGTAGTCTCAGGCTGGCCTTGAACTCACAGTGATCCTCCTACCTTTGCTTCCCAAGTGCTGGGATCAAAGGCTTGCACCACCACACCCGGCTTGTGGTGACTTTTGAGTCATCTTGGTGGTCACAGCCATCTGAAAAGAGAAGCTTCTCTGGCCAAAAGTGAGAGTAGCATTAGTATATAAGCATGACCCTTAAGAAAGGTGTTTATAAGGCAGTTTGGTGGGTACTCATGACCTCTCCCACCTTAAGCTTTTGACTTGTCTTCAATACCAGGCATGTATTCCCTCCTTTGGAACAGGCCTCCAGTCCAGTTAGAGAGCACTGTTTCCCCCATAACAGATGTGCCACTGTTGTGCCAGTTGGCACATTTGGCCTGGCTGGCCAGTCTTAAGGCTTACAAGGTCCACTGCTGTTCACCACCGTTGATGACTTCTCTCTCCCATAGGGATGCAGGCAGCCATAGCTTTTTGTCAGCTGGTTAACAGGTAGGAAATTTCCAGCTCAGCTCCAGCTTGATTTCCCAGTGACCTGCATGTGTGGCCTTCAGCAATGAGGTCTTACCATCTTGTTCTGATGAGCACCCAAGAGCCTTGGTAATAGCCTGTAATGTTTTGGGAGCCTCAGGAACCTCCTTGGTCAACACCTTACTGGAAGGTAATCCCATCCCTGGAAGTGAGATTTTTCTAGTAACAGTCTATTGGCTTCTGGGTGTGCCATTATCCAAAGTAGTAAGTTCCATATGGCTTATTTTAAACCTCTTGAATTTTGATTAACCCTCCTCCCACCCTTCCTTTACTCAATCCCTTCCCCTGACTCCACTTAGGCCATTGCACCCCCAGTGATCTGTTAATCTACTTACACATATACAGTACCCTCCCCTTAAGTCTCCTCTCTTCCCTCTCTTATCCCTTTTTAGCTTATTGGCCTCTACTACTGACTTTTACTTCAATTCTCATACAAATCTAAACATTTGTAGCTAGGATCCTGCCTTTTAATACAGTCTGCAAGTCTGTCTTTTGGTTGGGGCATTGAGGCCACTGATGTTAAGCATTGTTGAAATGTGTGTTTTATCTTGACATTTCTTGTTTTTCAATTTTTCCTTTACTCTCTTGTATTACTTATTATTTGAATATGTTTTATTTTTTTCCTGTTTTCTCATAAATGTGCTTTTCTTTCTCTTCAGTCTGAAGGATCCCTTTAAGTATTTTCTGAAGAGCTGGCTTTGTTAACATATATTCTTTTAGCCAGTTTTTGTTTTGGAAAGTCTTATTTCTCCTTCAGTTGTGTTGGATAACTTTGCTGGATACAGTAATCTTGGTTGACAGTTTTTAATCTTTCATAACTTGGAATATATCACTCCAAGCCCTTCTGGCTTTTAAGTTTTGTGTTGAGTAATCTGCTGTTATCCTGATGTGCTTGCCTTTATAAGTTCCTTGAGGCTTCTCTCTTACTGCTTTCAATATATTTTCTTTGGTCTGTGTGTTCAGTAGTTTAATTATAATCTGGCGAAGAGAGGTTCTATCCTGGTTTTGTCTGTTTGGTGTTCTAAATACTTCCTGTATCTGCATTGGTATCTCTTTCCCTATTTGGAGGAAATTCTCTTCTGTGATTTAGTTGAAAATATCTACTAGGCCCTTAAAGTGAAATTCTTCTCCTTCAGCTGTACCCTGAATTCTTACACTTGGTCTCCTCGTAGTGTCCCGAATGTCTTGAAATTCCCACTCATCCCCTCCAGTTAGTTTGTCTTTTCTCTTTGTTGGACTGTTCTAGATCTGCCACCTTGTCTTCCAGTTTAGATCTTCTCTCCTCTCCTTCATCCATTCTCTTGGTGAGACTTTCTATAGAGTTTCGTATTTGACTTACTGTGTTTTCATTACTAGCATTTCTGATTGGCATTTCTTCAGTGTTTCTATTTCCATACTCATATCTTGTATTGACCTCCTTATTATTTCCTTTAGTTGGTTTCCTGTGTTCTCCTGGAGTTTGATCTCTTTGAATATCGTTATAATCATTCTTTTGAATTCTTTGTCAGGCACTGAATCTTAGTCTCACTGGAAGTCATTTCTGATAGATTCATAATTTTTGGTGGAATTATATTGTCTTGATTTTTTTGTTTCTTGTATTATAATGTAGAGATTTTTGCATCTTTAGTTAATTGAATGCTTGGGTTTTCTAATTATCTGCTGTATTCTTAGACATGTAGCTCAGAAGTTCTGTGTCTTCAGGGTGGGAGCCCAAGATGTCAGGTGTGGCTCTTCTATTAATCCCAGAGCGACAACAGAAGTGACCCAAGGTGTTGTAGCTACCTGATATGCAAATAGTCTAGTAGGCTGGGGGGAGCAGAATACAGTCCTAACATCCACTTGGGCAATATACACATATAAACAAGACCAGTAGAGCATTTATGCAAGATTGGGGATTAAACAGGGAATCTAACAAAGACAAAATTCCTCAGGGTGTAGGTTCACTCACACCCTTAATCCTGTTGACTAGGAGGCCAAGATTCTTGGTCTGGTCTATAATGGGTTTCAGGTTGGCCTGGAACAAGTGAGACCTTGTCCACCCCCCAAAAAAGAAGAAAAAGGCTCTATAAATCAAGAGATATCAAAAGCCACAACTTCACTCTTAAAACCCAGCTTATTTAAGGGTGGCAAAGCTAACCAAAAGTAGTACATGAATCAACTCTAACACATGACCTGTCCTGACACGGAAGATTCATTTAGCACTTCCAGTCCAGGCCTCTATAACTGGCTTTGGGGCAGGTAGTTACCGTTTGGATGGCTTTGTCTACCTATGTTGGTTCCTCCTTTGTCACACTGTGGCCTGGGCTGGGCTGGGCTGGTTGGGTCCTTGGATTTGCTGTTGAGGTCAGCTGTGCTGGATGCTGTGGGGTGGCTCTGGTTCCTCAGGGTCCCTTGGGGAGGGTGGGTGCCTGAAGCTGTTGAGGATCTGCTCGGCTGGTCCCTGGGATCGTCTTTAGGAGCTGCCAGCTGGGCCCTGTTGTGAGCAGTGTGAGTGGAGGATCCTCTCACTGTGGTTCTGTTTGTGCAGGCTCAGGTGTGTGGCTCTTTTACTGGAGCCAAAATGTTACTTTTTTAAAAATAAACCAAATCAATTTTTAAGAAGAGGGAACGAGAGGCTGAAGGGGAAGGCAGAGGAAAGGAACAAGAAGCAGATGGGGATGTGATGGTGGTAATATTCGAAAGGCTGTATACATTTGTGAAAGCTGACCAAGAAGTAGGAAAAATCAGAAAACCTGGGGCTGGAGAGAGGGTTCAGTGGTTAAGGCATGTGCCTGCTATGCCCAAGGACCAGAGTTCACTTCTCCAGTACCCACATAAAGACAGATGCACTAGGGGGCACATGCTTCTGGAGTTTGTTTGCATTGGCTTGAAGCCCTGGCGTGCTTATCTGCCTCTTTCTCTCACTCTCTCTCAAGTAAATAAATAAATGTTTTTTAAAAATCAGAAAACATGTTTTTTTAAAAAATTTATTTATTTATTTGAGAATGAGTGTGAGAGAAAGAGGCAGATGAGAGAGAGAGAGAGAGAGAGAGAGAGAGAGAGAGAGAGAGAGAGAGAGAGAGAGAGAGAGAGAGAGAGAGAGAGAGAATGAGAATGAGAATGAGAATGAGAATGCCAGGGCCTCCAGCCACTGCAGAGGAACTCCAGAAACATGTGCCACCTTGTGCATCTGGCTTTACGTGGGTGCTGGGGAATTGAACTTGGGTCCTTCTGCACCCAAGTCAAAACTAGCCATGGCAGCGTGCCTCTGTACTCCCAGTCCGGGGAGGTGGAGAGAAGAGGATCTCTGGGGCTTGCAGGCCAAATTAGTGAGCTCCAAGTTCAGCAAGAGATTTCGTCTCAAAAAATAGTGTGGAAAAATGCCAGAGAACAGTTGAAGAGGACCTCCACCTCCTTTGGCCTACACATAACTGTGCACAGAGGGAGGACAAGAGGAAGACATGAGATGTGGTCGCTCACGCCTGTATTTCCAGCACTTTGGGGAGTGGAAGTAGGAGAATCAGGAGTTCAAAGTCAGCCTGAGCTACTTGAGACCCTATCAAAAACTCAATACATAAAAAGTTATTACCTGTCCCAGGTGTATAAGTTGTTTTCCTCGTTGCTGTGACAAAATACCTGCCGCAGGTGGCTTCAGGGAGGAAGGGCTTATTTTGGCTGAACCCAGGGCCTTGTGCTGTGCTCGTCCCCTGAGCCAGTCCTCACATCATGGAGAAGGTATGACAGCAGGCATGAAGCCCCTGGTGACACTGGCTGTGCTCAGGAGCCAGAGAGAGAGGAGAGCTGGTGCCCTTCTCACTTTGTCCTCTGCCTCGAGTCTGACTCCCCAGCAAGTCTGTGAATCAGTGTGCTTATGTGATGCGTGTGTGTGGCCTCCTCCACTTCCTTTGCGGCAGGGTCTTGTTTCTTGTTCGCTGCTCACTACTTCACTGCTCATTAGCTTGTCTCTGCCTCCTTCCTTGTGGCAGACACACGGGGGTACAGAGGCCTGCCGCAGCCTCTAGCTACGTGGGGTCTGACTCGGCCCTCAGAGTTGCACAGCAGAGGCTCTCCAGTCAGTTGTTTCATAACAGAAATATTTGGGAAGAAAGGTTATTTAAGAACCTAGTATGCTCATCTCTCCATCTCCAGTGAAAAAGATCGAAAGAATGAGAAAGAAGTATACTTTCCTTTTTCTTTTCTTTTTTTTTCAAGGTAGGGTCTCACTCGAGCCCAGGCTGACCTGGAATTCACTATATAGTCTCAGGCTAGCCTCAAACTCACAGTGATCCTCCTACCTCGGCCTCTTGACTGCTGAGATTTAAGGCAAACGCCCAGCTTGTTTTTCTCATCTGTGATAATTAACTTTAACTTCTTAATGAGCTCTGCCATGTACCTTCTGTTTTAGAATGTGCACTTGTTCTCACTTCTCATTTCTAAACAGTTCCTTCTCACTCCACCTGGACTTCTGTGGGATCTAATTTCTGTCATTATTTATGGCAATAATTCCACTTCATGTTTAGCTCATATTAATTTTTTTGTCCACTTGCTCCTCTGCTTCAAACTATTCGGCTCCCTCATCCCTAAGAGAGTTTACTCTTAAGTGGATTCCCTTCTGAGCTCTCATCCTAACAGAGCTTATTCTTTAAATTTTTTTTTAAATTTATTTGTAAGCAGAGAGCGAGATAGAGAGACGCAGAGAGAGATAGAGAGACACAGAGAGAGGATGGGCACTCCAGGGCCTCCAGTCACTGCAGAGGAACTCCAGATGCATGTGCCTCTTTGTGTATCCAGCCCAATGTGGGTACTGGAGAATCGAACCTGGTTCATTAGGCTTTGTAGGAAAGTGCCTCAACTGCTGAGCCGTCTCTCCAGCTCAGTACTTCCTCTTCAATGGATTCCCTTCTTTGTTTCCTCATTTCTTTCACATCCAGACTTTCTTAGTGAGTGGACTACGCTCGGAGCTTCTGCTGCTCCACTAATATTTATTGCCCGTCCACTTTAACATGTATTGGCTTCAACATTTCTCTTCTATGAAATGAGTCTAGATTCACTTTCTAGTCTCTGAGCTCTTGAAACCCTTGCTTGTAACCACGGTAGATCAGAGGGAGCTTGTCTGAACTTCATTTTGTTTGAACATTTTGAACCTTTTACCACACTTAACAGGAACACTTGGTACAACAGTACAGTTTGAGAGCCTCTAGGAGGCCCTTCTGCCCTCAGTCTGATAACTAGCGATTACAGAAGTACATTCTTGAAAGTCTTAAAAAATTTACTGGTTACCAAATTCAATGCTAGGGTTACACACCATTTCTTCTGGACAACGTCTTTATTCTAAAGGCTTCGTTCTTTTTCCTCTCCCTGCTTTCTTCCCTTTTCAAATCCTACTCTAATACTTGAACAAAGCCTTTCCAAGTCATCCCAGCCTTTTTCTCCTTAGTGATCCTCTGTAATAACAAGTAACAGGAGAGACTGAGGGAGCGGCTCAGAGGGGATGTGGCAGTGCTTGGGCCCTCCAAGTTGGTGTTCCTGACGGAAGCCTTAGCCTAAGCAAGGCAAAGTGGAAAGGAACGAGGTGAGGTGTTTCGGCTTGGCTGAAAGAGAAGGTGAAGAAAGGAAATAACGGGGTCTAGAGTGGGTGAACGTCCACCAGAGCTCAGAGCTCGGCACGGTTTTGTAAGTTGCCATTTTATAGTGTGTCTGTCTCATTTCTGACACACTCACCCACACCAGGGCTCTGTGGGCTGGGTGATGGGGAGCAGTAGTCTTTCCTTGGGCTTCTTTGTTTTATCAGCAAAAGCTGTTTAGAGCTGCATAGTCACAGTTCCTGATTGCTCAGGAGTCCCAAAGGGCTTTAAAACAAGAGTGATGCGAACATTTGTGTCCACTTAACAGCACTGTTCAGTTCATTCCCTGATGACATGAGAAGTGCTGGTTTGAGTTGAGAAAGAGAATCAGTATAAACAAGCTAGTTTTTGAGATTCTGTCCCTACCTCTTTTTGTTTTAATAAATCAGATTTTATAGGATGTTTTTATAAGATTCAGATTTCCTTTAATCAATCACTAATATTTTTAAAAGAAAATAAGAATTAAAAAAAACCAAGAATTATTTTGGATTATGCTTGGATGTCATTTGTGTGTGCAGGTGTATGGGTATCAAAGCAGCACACGCGGAGGCCAGAGGACAGCTTCAGGTATCAGATCTTGCCACCCAACTTGTTTAAAGAGGGTCTCCTGTTCACTGCCACCTTCTCCAGGCTAGCTGGCCTGCAGGCTTCTCATTCACCCACCTCCACTGCTGTCTTGGCCATAGAAACTAGCTTTTGTATGTGTTCTGAGATCTGAGCTCAGTCCTCATGCTTGCATGGCGAAGCAGTTTATCCAGTGAGCCAGCTCTGTAGCCCAAGGATGGACTTTTATTTTTTTGTTAAAATCTAAAACTTGGCTGGGTATGGTGACACACACCATTAATCGCAACACTCAGGAGGCTCAGTTAAGCAGATCGCCATGAGTTCAAGGCCACCCTAAGACTACATAGTGAATTCCAGGTCAGCCTGGGCTAGAGTGAGACCCTACCTTGAAAAACCAAAAAAAAAAAAAAAAAAAAAAAAAGAAAGAAAGAAATCAGCTACTCTGACATTCTGCCTGCTTTCAGCTGTTAGTATATGGATGATGTTCTTACTGATTTTAAAAGAGCAAATTATCACAGTTATTAAAAGCTGTGTGTCTTAGAAATTCTTCTGGCAAGACAATTTGTTATTTCACAATATTTGTTTTGTTTTAAATGTTTTGTGTTATGTACCAGGTGAAAAGCCATTTCGTTGTGATGAGTGTGGGATGAGGTTCATTCAGAAGTACCACATGGAGCGTCACAAGAGGACTCACAGTGGGGAGAAGCCTTACCAGTGTGAATACTGCCTGCAGGTGGGTGAGGTGGCTGGAAGCAGGAGACATTACTTACCACTAAAACTATTGCAGGAGGTTTTAAATATTATATTTATTTATTTGCGAGCAGAGAGAGAGAGAGAGGGAGGGAGGGAGAGGGAGAGAGGAGAGAGAGAATGAATGAATGAGAGAGAGAATGAGAACGCCAGGCCAGGGCCTCTTGCCACTGGAAACAAACATGCTCTACTTTGTGCACCTAGATTTACATAGGTTCTGGTGAAAGAACCCAGGTCGTTAGGCTTTGCAGGTGAGCGCCCTAATAACCGCTGAGCCATCTCTCCAGCCCTTGAGATTTTAAGCTCAATTTATTGATTAGATTTATAGTAGAATATTAGCTCAGTGAATTGGCTTCGGATTATTTATATTGTGTTATGTTAATTGTCTTGTTTCTTTTTTCTTTTCTTTGTTGACCCACACCACAAACAAAACAACAAAACACTTCCAACCTCTGATTTGGACAGTATTTTTCCAGAACAGATCGTGTATTGAAACACAAGCGCATGTGCCATGAAAACCATGACAAAAAACTAAACAGATGTGCCATCAAAAGTGGCCTTCTGACATCAGAGGAAGATTCTGGCTTTTCTACGTCACCAAAAGATAATTCACTGCCAAAAAAGAAAAGGCAGAAAACTGAGAAAAAATCATCTGGAATGGACAAAGAGAGTGCTCTGGACAAATCCGACATGAAGAAAGACAAGAACGACTACTTGCCTCTCTATTCCTCAAGCACTAAAGTGAAAGACGAGTACATGGTCGCAGAGTACGCGGTAGAGATGCCCCACTCTTCTGCTGGAGGGTCTCACTTGGAAGATGCCTCCGGAGAAATACACCCCCCAAAGTTGGTTCTCAAGAAAATCAATAGTAAGAGAAGCCTGAAACAACCGCTGGAGCAGAATCAGACAATTTCCCCTCTGTCCACTTACGAGGAGAGCAAAGTGTCAAAGTACGCGTTTGAACTTGTGGACAAGCAGTCTTTGCTGGACTCGGAGGGCAATGCTGACCTGGATCAGGTGGATAACTTGCAAGAAGGGCCCAGCAAGCCCGTGCACAGCAGCACTAACTACGACGACGCCATGCAGTTCCTGAAGAAGAAGCGCTATCTTCAAGCTGCAAGCAACAGCAGCCGGGAGTACGCCCTGAACGTGGGAACCATAGCGTCTCAGCCTTCCGCCACGCAAGCGGCTGTGGCCAGCGTCATCGACGAGAGCACCACGGCGTCCATATTGGACTCTCAGGCCCTGAGCGTGGAGATTAAGGGTAATCATGACAAGAGTGTTATTCCCGACGAGGTACTGCAAACCCTGTTGGACCATTACTCCCACAAGGCTAATGGGCAGCACGAGATCTCCTTCAGCGTGGCGGACGCCGAAGTGACATCCAGCATCTCCATCAACTCTTCCGAAGTCCCCGAAGTCCCCCAGTCAGAGAATGTGGGGTCCAGCTCCCAAGCCGCCTCCTCAGATAAAGCTAACATGTTGCAGGAATACTCCAAGTTTTTGCAGCAGGCTTTGGACAGAACTAGCCAAAACGACGCCTATTTGAACAGCCCGAGCCTTAACTTTGTGACTGACAACCAGCCAGCGTTCTCTTCCATAGACAAGCAAGTGTACGCAGCCATGCCCGTGAGCAGCTTTCGGCCAGGAATGAATTCTCCACTGAGAACAGCTCCAGACAAGTCCCACTTTGGACTCATAGTTGGGGATTCACAGCACTCGTTTTCCTTTTCAGGTGATGAGCCGAGCCATGCCTCTGCCTCGTCGACACAGGACTTTCTGGATCAGGTGACTTCCCAGAAGAAAGCCGAGGCTCAGCCTGTCCACCAAGCTTACCAGATGAGCTCCTTTGAACAGCCCTTCCGGGCTCCGTACCACGGATCCAGAGCTGGGATAGCTACCCAGTTTAGCACTGCCAATGGACAGGTGAACCTCCGGGGACCAGGGACAAGTGCCGAGTTCTCAGAGTTCCCTTTGGTGAATGTAAATGACAGTAGAGCCGGGATGACATCTTCACCCGACGCCACAACTGGCCAGACTTTCGGCTAAAAAAAAAAAAGTGTAAATAATCCTGGCACTTTAGAACAGACGAATCGAGAGCGGGGTCACTCTGTGTGTGACGGAGGGCTGTGCAGATCTGAGAGCAAGGCGCGACAACGAGATAATCCAGTAACTGCATTTTGTTTGGTTGGTCAGCATTTTTGGAACTGCCTTACATGTCGTCACCTTTCTAGAAGCAATGCATTACTTGTTTTTAGCAAAAACTTGCTGTTCCACCCACACCAAGTTCAAGGAAAACAAACAAAGACTTTCGCACAATTGTTTCCTACTGGTAACGTTGTACATTCTTAGGAGATTAGTAATTGTGTGAAATTTATTCATACGTTTCTAAGTTTCAGCATAGTCATTGCACTTCAGCAGGGAATCTGAGTATCCTGTACAGACAGAGTGAACTTAAAGTTTAAATGTCAAGAGATTATGGCTTAGTTTGTCCTATGGGGGGGGGGGTAAAAGAAACCATCTTTTAAAAAGAATGATATGCCATATACCCTTGGTTTTTCATTTTGCATATTATATTGACACATTTTTTGGAAGAAAAAGAGTAATAAAATCTGATAGTCGAAGACTCCACTATTTAAAAGCCTAATTACTTTTAAATATGCATACTTTCAAAACTTTTACCAAAACTCACAACTGTTGAAACATTCACTTCGATGGAAGTGTGCATATTGGTGTCAGTTCCTTTGTACAGGTGTACCTAGATCTTTTTTATGATTTTTCATGTGCAAGTATCAAGGTTTGATGTTTTAGTAAAAAATATTCTGTAGATTACATTCCCAAGAAAATAATGCTTACACAAAATGTATATTCCACGTTTTAAAGCTTATTTGTATTTTACTTTTACATATACACTTCAGTTAACATAGAGCACTTAGAATCTATTTGGTATTTTTGATTTCTAAACGTAAAAAGAATTTAGATTTTTAGGTTTGATATGATTGTGTCATAATCATCTCGTAATTGACAGTTTTACTTTTTGGCAATAAAGAGAAGTCGGGGTCTCTTTGGAACTGCAAAGCCTGGTTCAATCTCCTCTTTCTAAACTCTTGATAGATTGCATAATTAAGCAGTATCCTAAGAAACTGAGGAAATAGGCATTTCATTTGCTTATTTTAAGTTACTTTTTAATGAACATTGCTCATTACAGTTTTACAAACCAAAAGTGTTTACTAATTCTAGTAACAACAATTTCTTTTTCAGCTAGATGAAGTGATCGGAATTTTTTTGTTGCATTTCAAAACCTAAATAAACTAGACTTTATCCTTATACCACGAATGGTTTTATATTTTTATATATGTGTATATATATGTATGTATGTATATATTTACACACATATATATCTACATACATATATATACTTTGTCTTAAAATAATACAGCATGGTACAATAAATAGTGTTTATATATACGAACCTTTCTGAAGAATGATGGCTTGAGCTACAATTGGACAGTTTTGATTTTTGATGACTGACAGTTACTGGTTCTATTCTCTTTAATTTGTTCCAACTTTTTGGTTTTTGTATTTTAAATTTCTGCCATCTTTATCACAGTGCACGTGTTGATAGAGCACCAATAGTAATCTAAAATTAGTGTCCTTGGAAGGTGAAATTTTATTTTGTTGATTTCCATTGTAACTTGTTATGTTTTTGAGGTAGGGTCTCACTCTAGCCCAGGCTGACCTGGAATTCACTATGTAGTCTCAGGCTGGCCTCAAACTCACAGAGATCCTCCTACCTCAGCCTCCCGAGTGCTGGGATTAAAGGCATGTACCACCACGCCCCGGCTTCCATTTTCATTTTATATTGGCCTTGTAGATCTGCATTCTTGGTTTCAGTGTAGAATATGTTATTCATTTAAATTATTTTATCCTTTTATTTAATGTTATCCCGACTGTTGTCATAAAGAAAGGGAAGAAAGAACGCCCTTCCCCAACATTTCCTTCACTTACATTCATTTATTTGAATATGTTGGTGTTTTATGATAAGGGATATAAATTATGTTTAACGTGGGTTCCCCTACGTGTGGGTTATTAAGCTTTGCTTGAATACTAGTTTTCCCATTTGACGGCTTTCTTGGCTGTCAGAGTTCAAGAATTGTTAGACTTCTTTGAAGTGAATCTTTTAAGTTCTGCCGTTGATCTTCAGATTGCTGTGCTTCATTCAGGTGAGGTGTGAACAGTGGAGCTCTGCTCACCGTGACTAGGTGGGCACTCACATGCTTTTCATAGTACTTTCGATAAGAGTAGGCAATTATTTCCTGAGTTGAGCCTCATCAAAGATCTGTTCCGTTGAGAACCTGATGTAGTTCTGGGTACCAAGTAAAGCTTCTGTCTGTTGTAACATCACCAGCGCAGCGTTAAGAATGTGACTCTTGCTGAGAAGTTCAGGTAAGCTTAGGCTGGAAGGCCTTTGAAATTGATGGTTATGCAAACAGAATTTCAATGGTTGCATTTCTGTCTCAAATACATTTTTTAAAAATCTCTATACTGGCAGACTTTTCTACCAGGTTCTAAGCATTTCTGAGATATCTGACTTCGCCAGCATAACTTACTGACTTACCATTTAAGTGTAGTCTTACTGTGAACTTCTAAATGCCTACCAGACTTACCTTGTATTTTCTTCCTATTGTAAACATCTCAACAGTTTGGGTTTTGGCAGTTTATTCAGAACGTTGTTTAAATTTCTGTCTGGGCATTAGAGAAATAAGTAGCTTCTGTGCTGTTTGGATCGAAATGTGGGGGATATGAGACCCTTCTCCAGTTCTTGCTTCTTTCTCGCTTCTTTCTCAGCCCTTAACTCCTTATTCAGTGTGACAAGACATGCCTTCTCACTAGGCCCACAGCAGCCAGGTAGAATCTCTTGAGGATCTTCTAAAAGAGGTTTTTTTAAAAAAAAATTAAATGAAAATCTTACTAAGCATGTTTTTCATTTGGTTGAAATGGTTGAGCGGCTCCTAAATGCTTTGGCTGAGGTGCCAGCGGTGGTCATTTTACCCCTCGTGCTCAGGACAGGCATTTCCACCCATGAAAGATGCTTGCGAAGTGCCAGCAAGGTTAGATCTTTTTGCCACTTCTTTCATTTTATTAATTCGGGTTTTTAAAGGGCTGTTTAAAAAAAAAACAAAACAGGAAACTTTAAAAGTAGGCATTACTGTAGTCCTGCATTTCTTAAAATCTTTTAGACTAGAACTCATTTTTTTCACAGTATATGTACTTGAAGAAGCACTATTCTAATCAGTGAGACTTTTTTGAGTCTACAATTTAATTTAAACCTTTTCCGTTCAAATTGCTTTATTTCAGGGAACTAATTTTCCAGTGGTTTTTGCTATATTCTGAATTAAAACCATGTTTCCTCTTCTCACTTAAACCTTGGTAGGAAGCAGACTAAACAGACAAACATTTCTTGTTGTGTTTGTTGCTTTCTCTAATCCAATGGATAAAAAGTAAAACCCTGTAAACATTATTTTATTTTTTTATGCAATACCATGCTGTAAATATGGTTCATCGAGTTAAGGATGTACCTATGATTGAATCTTTAATTCTGCACAGTAGAGTTTCTATATAAACGTGTCTTGACAATCAAGGACTTTCATGTGAGTCTTCCTCTATGATGTTTATTAATGTTATGCATTCCATTTGTTTTGAAGTGAGTACCAATGTGCTAATTTGTATTGTCTGAAAGTATGTAATGTTTTTACAGCTTGTTTTTAAGAATCTGTAAATATGTACAAATTACAGTACTGCTTTATGTTGGAAGGCAGATGATGTACTGTATGTAAGCAATAACACACAGCAGTGCTAACTTTATAAGTAGCATCAGGAAAGTTCTAAAACATTTCAGAGTTGTTGATTATCCTTATTTCCTTTAGTAATGATTGTCTTTAATCAGTTTTATAAGCAAATTCCATTGTTCCTCCTGTTGGAACCTAACACTGTTTACACGGCATCATTGACGTTGCAGGGGAGACAGGCTAGCTCTGACTTTGTGCTTGCTTTCATCAAGCATTGAATGCCCTTGCCATCTCCTGCAAGATGGAGGAAGACCGCATAACGTAGTGCCCATCACGGAAGGAAGGAAGGAAGGAAGGAAGGAAGGAAGGAAGGGAGGGAGGGATGTGTTGTTTCTTGCTTCTGACTTTGTGGTTTGCTTTGGGGTTTAATGTTTGCTTCTGTTTTAGATCCAAGCCCATAAATGTTGAGGTGAATTCAGCTCCGTGGCGAAGTAGGGAGTTCTCTTCATACTGCATTTCAGTAATTCTAAACTTTGTACTTTGATTTTTAGATACTTGTTTTTCAAGCTTAATTTCTCAGCTGATCAATGGATTTACTCCACTTCAGTACAAGGAAAGACAAACGTAGTTTGAAGTGAGTAAAGACTATACTGTACAGAACAGCTAGTTGAACATCCGTCACCGCTTTAGAAATAAAATGGCCAATTTATAAATGTATATGACTCCATTTTATAGGAGAAATGTTTTTAAATGCTAGTCATTTATATAATGTGCTGTCACTTTCTAGTACACTGGTATCTTTTCTATGTAATGTATGCTTTTTATTATTGTAGCAAAGCATTTCAGTAGGAAGAATTTTGCAACAATATGGGGAAAGTTTTTCATTGTTGGATTTGAATTATACTGGGCTTTATCTGTGGAGTCTCACTTGTCTTTATTTTAACGCTGTCTGGAAGGGAACTTGATATCCAAATAAAGCGAGAACCTCATTTTTCTTCAAGGGCATACTATGTAGTGCTGAATTTAATCTGGAAATTTGATGAGTTTTGAAAAGAAAAAAAGTTTATAAAAATTGTACAGAAGACATTAAATGTGTGATGGAAATCCTGGTTGTGGAGCACCATGAATTTTCTGACCCATAGTGTTACTTTCCTGGGCCCGGGGCCTTCTTTGTACTTCAGCTAACGGCATACAAGCCTTGCCTTGCCGTTGACTGCTAGGCTAATAGAATGTCCTGGTCACACAGTGTTACTTCTTCTGTCCCATTTTCTGACCCCCTTCTCAATCACTGTACATTTCTAAGTCCCTATCGATAATTAAACATGTACATAATACAGTTGCTGTTGTATAGTACTGAGTGAATTGGGTTGCTGTCACTGAATGGGTAGATACTGAGAATTCATAAAATGCCAGAGTCAATTTCCACGGGAAAGGGAGGCCAGGCCACAGCAGGCTGTCCCCACAGCCCCGAGGTCAGTGTGAAAGACTGAGCTGCGCACAGCGTCAGCGGCCTTTCCTTCCTTCGCCGTCTAGAAAATAGGAGCGCTGACTAGAGCTCAGAGTCTAACTCAGGTGAAACCACGTGGAAAATTCACTGTTAATATATCTGTGATATTTTTACATATTAACTTACATTGTAGTCAGCAGCCTGACAGTTGAAACTTACTGTAAAGTGTATTATATCCTCCATACACAGTTGCTTTTAAACAACTGGGAGGATTTTCCTTTGTTTAAATTCTTACTGTAAAAACAATCTTGCTTGACCCCACATTACGCCATGAATGAATTGCTGAGCCATTGCAATACAGCGACAGCTTGTTCTGTGCAGTCACGGAACAGAGCAGTGTTGTTTGAACCGATCTACTCAGTAGAGGTTTAATGAATTTCCTAGCTTTTGGCACTATTGTCATGTAGTTAACCTTGCTTCTTGGAGTTTATAATACCTTATGTATTGTGATATTAAAGGAAGTTGTTTTGCTTTATTTTAAATTGAATTATTAGACTAACTTATATTTGCAAATTCTGCATTTTAAATGTGGACACCTGGCTGTTTGAAAATAAAACACAGAATACAGTTTTATGAATAATTTTCTAGCTGAATTTTTCACACTACTTCGAACCAAATAAATAATGGTAAATATGCAAAAAAAATGGTACGTAGATAGTTAGAGAGAAAACGATGTATTTGTGGAATTAGCAGTTACACAGATTGAATAACAATTATCAGGGCTTTTACTATAGCTTTGTATGAAATGTTATTAGACAGTTCTAAGTTCAAATGTTAACTGTCATTAAATATTTTAGACTTGAAATATGTTGAACATAGAGCTAAAAATATACGTGGCTTTTTCTTCACTGAAAAGATTTTATGAACCCACCGTTAGTAGCATCCATGGGACTTTGTCTCTTTCATGAATATCGAGAGAGTGGTTTCCATCCACCCGCCGCCTTGCCAGGGGACAGTGGGTACAGGGTGGGACGAAGCAGTCTGCAGTCAGGAGGGCCACTCTGGCCCACAGGACAACTGTAAACCAAGTGGGCCTTGAGCGTCAGTCCAGGGACCCAGGCTAATTAGCATGGTGCTGTCGCTAACTGTGGTTTGCTGCCATGTTTCCATCCCAGTTCCCCAGTGGTTGAATTGGTGGGAAGATGGGTGAGGCGCTCTACTTCCTCCCACAGAAGATTCTGAAAAAATAAAATTGAATTTGAATTGATATGTCCTCATTGAGTCTTACTTGACGATTTATCACACACAAATGTGAATTTTCTGGCGAAAGATTTGGATAGAACTTTACATCTCATTGTCAAAAATGTTTCTTACTAAGCCGGGCATGGTGGCGCACGCCTTTAATCCCAGCACTCGAGAGGCAGAGGTAGGAGGATTGCCATGAGTTCAAGGCCACCCTGAGACTAAGACTACATAGTGAATTCCAGGTCAGCCTAGACTAGAGTGAGACCCTACCTCGAAAAACCAAAAAAAAAAAAAAAAAAAAATGTTTCTGACTTAGCTGACTTGGTGAACCTGATAGGTGTTAGAATAGACAGCATCCATATGCTGGATAGAGAATCCCGACAGGGAAAACTTTATGTGACATAAAGCTAGGGTGGAGGCTCAGGAGTTCAGGGTGGGTTTTTTTTCTTTGTTATTTTCAGATAAAATGGACAATCAGAGCAAAACCTTTTCTTTACACATGGGTGGAGATGTGTGTGGTTATGTGTAAGAGCCAGGGTGAAAGATGGGACATGTAAACAAGAATGACATTTTCAAGTGATCGGGAAAACTCAGGTTAAAAATGGTCTTGAATTGTAAAGCCGAGAACATTTGAGCCTTTGCATATTATACGATGAACTTGTAAAGCTGTAACCTTAATTTTCCCATCTTCTCCCATTCTTAGTAAGCTCCTGAAACCAGCCTGAAGAAGGAAACCAAGGAAGTACAGTATCTGGTAGTAACGGCTTTTCCTGCTGACTTAGTTGAACTTTCTTTCATTGGCTTTGACCCCAGACCAGCATTCAGCCCTGGTCACTTGATTAACAAGCATTGTGCTAGACGCAGACAGTCAGTCGATGGCCAAGGCCGCTATTCAAACATCACGGGTGGTGGCAGTTACAGGTCGTTGTACTTCAGTCATTAAAGCGCTGGGGAGGGGGGAGGTGTAGTGGATGTTGTCTGAGTAATTTACATATCATTCCTCAAGGAATGGGTAAGTAGGAAAGCGTTATTCCTGCTTTAGCATGGCTTTCTATGAAGTGCAATTTGGACAGCTGGTTCTGGGAAAGAGATTTCGTGTACACACACACACACACACACACACACACACACACACACACACACACACACACACACACACACACAGTAAAGGCCACTGTCAAAAATGTTTCCTAGGGATGGAGAGATGGCTCAGCGGTTAAAGGCGCTTGCCTCCAGTGCCTAAGGCCCTGGCTTCAATTCCTCGGGACCCACATAAGCCAGAACCACAAGGTGGTGGCCCTGGTGCACTCTCTCTGTCTGTATCTCTCTGCTTGAAAATGAATAAATATTTTTTTTAAAAAAAAATGTTTCCTAAACTACCAGATTTATGTGTAGGACTCAAGCCTGGAGTGTGGACTTACGGAGGTGGTTTCTTCCGAAGAAACCCAGGAGTGGGTCACCAAAGTTCTTTCAGGATTTAGAAGCCTGGGTGTGACATGCCAGAGGGCCACTGCTGAGGGGTGTGTCCCTGGAGGTAGGACACTGGCACAAGCTCAGGCTGCATGCTGTTGAGACCTTCCAGACTGCTGCTGCATTTGTGACGGTTCCGTTTCCTCAAGATCCCGGGGCAGCGGTAACACTTCAGGCTCGCCTGAGAGTAGCCTTTCTTTGTTTTAAGGGAGCTCAGTGACAGTACGAGGGTCTGGAGTGCAGAGCCATTGAGGCCCTCACGGGAGACCTGGAGCCACTTCACGTTTTGCTGAACCGACCCTCGTGGTTTGGGAGCGGGTGTGTAGAAAAGATGGCCCACGCACGCTCTTAAGCCGTGTGGGCAAACGAACACTGACCCGCCTTACCTAGTCGGATGGCCTTGGGAAGTCACTTGTCCTTTTTGCACCTCAGTGACACAAAGTGAGAATAGCCTGTCATTGGCCGTCACGAAGGCCGGTCAGGACCGAGCGAGTGTTGGAGCCTTATTTCGTGTAAACCAAGGCAGCAGTCTGAGCGTAGCACGTTTCGTTCAAAACTTCTTGAGTGCTGATGTCATACGTAGGGAAAATTTCATACCTGGCCTCGTAATGGGTTGCTGACAAAATACAGGCACACTAAAATACGTAAAAATGTTGCCTTTAGGCTCTATGTGTAAAGTATACATGAAATATGCATGAATTTAGTATGGAGACAAGCCCCAAACCCAAGGTTCCCATGTCTGCAACTATTCCAGAATCCAAAGTACTTCTGGTCCCGAGCCTCTACTTTCTTTGACGAGATTGACCAGAAACAAACCAGTTAGGGATTCTGGTTTGGGAACTCTCTAGAAGGAGTCTCCTTACCTACCTCTTACTTTCGCTTCAAACAAACTCGCTTTGCTTGAGTCTTGGGTGAAAGCAGCTGTTTAGTGAGGGTGGACGGGAGTCCTTGTGTATGAAAAATAACCCTTCTAATTGGTGGTTGTCAGCAAGTACGCTGTGGAGTATTACCAAGCGCATGCACTCACTTTAGGAGGCAGATGTCAAAAAAGCGGAATTAAATAACCATCAGCGCATTGTGGGTTTTCTCCACATCGCTGCTGCTGCTCATTGCAGCTCGAGGAAAGAGCAGACGCACCTTGGGAAAGTAGGAATTCGTTAAGATGGATGCCATTTCTCACGCACATCTGTGCTCAAGTGTTGGTCTCTCACTTGGAAATTATTTCAACTTTTCCCTTTGCTAGCTCCTTTATTTTTGTCTTGAACAGGTAAATACCAAAGAACTGACTGATAATGTGGGAAGCCTTGCCGAGTTCAAGTTGTAGGTTTACTTGTATTTTTCTTTTTATGTTTTTATTTCATTTTTATTTTTTTTATTGTCCATATGAGTTACATTATTTAGTGGGCAAACAATGAGTTGTTCTCCCCAATTCCCCACTGCCCTCCCCTCCCCCCTCCGCTGGATAACCTCCTCCGTGGGCCGTCTGGATCAGTCCTTGTGACAGGGAACCACGGATAGCCTAGTACTCAGCCCGGTCCTCCTGGCCCAAGTGTGCTGTTACTGAGGGGGGCCATGCCTCTGGATCGTCTCCCCCACCACGGCTCTCACAATCTTTCCGTTCCCTCTTCCGCTCAGTTCCCTGAGTCATGGTGGATGAGTATTAAGGCTGCTTTATTGTTGTGAGCTTAGGGGTCTTTGTGTCGAAGATTGTTGGTTTCTGTCTCACTGGCTTATTCTGTGTTGATTGAATGGCTGTGTCTGTGGGTCCCTTGTCCATCCTGTCATTCTCTGCGGGGTTCCCTATGGATCCTCCACAGTATGAATGTGGTGGCTCCTCTTTTGCCAGAACCTCAGCTATCTGCCTACAGTCGGTTGGTAGGGTTAGATGGGCCCCAGCTCTCTCGCTGCATCCTGAAAAATACAAACACAATCTCCATTGGAGAGCGAGATCAGTGTATGATGTTTTTATTTATTTTTACGTATTTGCAAGCTGAAGGAGAAGCAGAGAGAATGGTGCTCCAGGGTCTCCAACCATTTAAACAAACTCCAGATGCACGCGCCACTTTGCGCATCTGGTTTTCATGGCTACCGGTTATTGGGCTTTGCAGGCAAGTGCCTTAGCTGCTCAGCCATCTCTCCAACCCCCATGTTTTTTGTTTTTTTTTTTACTATTGATCAGGAAAACGCAGTTGCTCACCGAGAGAAGATTGGGGAACCTTGGTTTAGTTGGTGGTTTGGTTAACCTCTCGAAGGCGTCTTCACAGCCTTCTGCTGCGTGCTCACGAGCAGGAACGAGTAAGCGAAGGAATAAGGCTAGGTAAGGCAAGGCGCTCTGAAGGCATCACGAGGAATGGACGGCCATTGAGGGTGCCGTGGTCAGGTGGATGATTCCTCCCAACACGAGCATCTAAATGAGACCTCAATGGAGCCAAGGTAGGAGGGTCGCTGTGAGTTCCAGGCCAGCCTAGGCTACAGGGAGAACAGTAATAATAATCATAAAAAACCCCCAAGGGAGAGAACAAGAATCCACAGTTAGCTGGCCATGGTGATGTGCACCTGAGGAGCTAAGGCAAGGAGGTTTTGAGTTCAAGGCCAGCCTGGGCTACATAATGAACCTGCTTCAAAAATGAGAGTCCCAGGTTAGTGGGAATGATTGCATTCTTTTTTTAAAAGTATATTCTTTTTCAAGCAGAGAGAGTGAGAGAGCACCAGGGCCACCGCCTTGTGGGTCTGGCATATGTGGGTCCTGGGGAATTGAACCCGGGGCCTTAGGCACTGGAGGCAACTGCCTTAACCGCTGAGCCATCTCTCCAGCCCGGAATGATTGCATTCTTAACTGTCTCAAGCCTAATGTGAAGGGGAGCTGAGGGGCGGCCAATCCTGCAGAGTTCTAGAGCCAGCGCCTTCCTGGGGCACCGCTGGCTGATCAGACTAGAATGAACAGAGACTCGGATGTCCAGGACAGTCCACCGAGCTCCACGGGAACGGAGAAAGGACGGAGCAAAGGCCAGGTCCATGTGGAGTGGACGCCTGACAAGGACTCAACGCTGGGCCGGGTCCATGGCCTTGCTCTCCTCTGACCAACCAATGCCGGTTCACAGGGAGGCTTTGTGAGCAGAACTCCACCCCTTCACGACCCCTTTGCCACCAGGCTCCCTGCGAGTCGGAAGGCCCAGCCCTTGCTCCAGATGGCGACCACCAGAAGCCCTCCAGGACTGCGGGCCATCTGGACGAGCTGGGCACCTGCCTCGGCCCGAGCAGGCCTCAGCTGCCTGGCACCAGCCTCCAGCGTCCTCTCCGCCGCCAGCTCCAGTGTTTGCTGTGCCTCTGCCTCGGGCGCACTCAAAGGCCCATCCCCAGCATCGCTTCCTCAGAAAGGCTTGTCCTGGGCTGGAAACGTGATGGCACTTACGGAGCTGCGGCCAGAGCTGTGCAGGCAGCTGGAGACCCTGGCACGCCCGTTCTCTCTCCTTGCAAATAAAATTCTTTT
>PVHP010029007.1:0-22664 GCA_004024765.1 Zapus hudsonius
TGCTTTGAAGAATTATCTGGTCTTTTTGACTCACATAAAATTTACAGCTTACTGCACTATCTCATGTCTATAAATCCTATTTAATTGCACTCCTGTTTGATACATTCCTCATTGGAAATGCTCCAAGTTTTAGAGATTAAAAACCCCACTTTTTCCTTTGTTAGTTGCTATTCTCCGGAACCCTGCATTGGGGCGAGATTGCCACTGGCCAGTTCTGTGTGCACAAATATAGCTTGCTTTAATTTGGCCTACATTGGAGTCTGTGGTCTTTTCTCTGCGTTCGTGGGTTCAACACACTTCCTTACTGACAAGATATTCATATGCAACTTGTACTTTCCCTCAATCTTGTCCTGAATCAGAGCGTTCTAGTTCCTTTAGTAAAAATGGAATTTAGAGGGCTGGAGAGATGGCTCAGCGGTTAAGGCACTTGCCTCCAGTGCCTAAGGCCCAGGGTTCAATTCCCCAGGACCCATATAAGCCAGACCCACAAGGTGGTGGCCCTGGTGCTTGCTCTTTCTCTCTCTCTCTTTCTCTGTATCTCTCTGCTTGAAAATGAATAAATTTAAAAAATTTTTAAAAAATGGAATTTAGGAACCAAAATTGGGTACTAGGTATCCTTTGCATCTACTCTTAGAGGAAAATAGGAGCCTTAATCAGAAACCCCACAATAGTAGGACAGTAAGCCAACCGCACATAGTACATACAAATACAATTTACTGAACAAATGAACCAGACTTTGAAGCTGGCAAACTCAGCTCCACTTAAAAACAAATGTGCCAGAAAATACAACAAGGCAAACAAAGACAAACTCTGGACCAAAACATTGTCAAATTTCAGCCACTGAAGGAAAAGAGAAAGCATCCAGTTGAGAAGCAAGCCAAGTTACTAAAAGAACAGGAGTATGTCTGCTGAGTAAAAAAAAAAAAAGCACACTCAGCTGAGGACAGGGTGCAGTAAGCTAGGAAAACCAGCGGTTTTTCCTTGATGCGAGGCCATGCCTGTCTCTAGAAGTGAGTTATTTAGAAACAGTTCAGGTTAGTCTTTCTCAAGAACAAAACTTAGTTCCTAGGATCACACTCATTATGTAAAAACCAGGATTACAGTGGAGGGGATGGAGGAAAAGAGGGAATAGGAGTAGGGTTAATCAAAATAAAAGTCTTATGAATAAGCCATATGTAAACCTATCTCTCTTGCTAGATTTTAAAGGAGAGAGAGAGAGAGAGAGAGAGAGAGAAAGAGAGAGAGAGAGAGAGAATATGGATGTACCAGGGCCACTTGCCATTACAAACTCCAGATACATGCACCACTTCATATATCTGGCTTTATGTTGGTCCTGAGGAATGCCCCCCCCCCAGGTAGGGTCTCCCTCTAACCCAAGCTGACCTGGAATTCACTATGTAGTGTGGGTAGCCTTGAACTCACGGGATACTTCCTACCTCTGCCTCCTGAGTGCTGGGATTAAAGGCAACCAGCTCTTGCTAAATTTTACACGTGTGTGTGTGTGTGTGTGTGTGTGTGTGTGTGTGTGTGTGTGTATTAAAAAAGAGTTTGGGCATAAATACCCTGGGGGGTGATTAACGTTGTGCCCAAACATAGATTGCTGTAAGAAAATTCAGTGTCAGAGGTGGAATACCTTCGAGAAAAGTTGTTGGTCAGCCCTCAAAATATTACAGGTCATTGCCAATACTCTTGGTTGCCCACCAGAACTAAATAGTAAGACCCTATTGCTGAAGATGCCACATGCTTGGGCTGCAAGTCACTGTGAAATCAAGTTGGAGCACAGCTAGAAGTCTTCTGTCGGCTAGTTGTCAGGATGCTGGAAAAAGCTATGCAGTCTGTTGGGGGAGAAAAGTCATCAACAGTATTAACCAGTAGTGGATCCTGCAAGCTACACAGCTAGACAGGTAGGCAAAATGTGCCTATGCAATGGTGCATGTCTCTTATGGCAGAATCCAACTGCTCTCTGATTTGCTCTTTGATTTGAGGCCACTCCATGGGAGGAAATTCATGCTTGGTACTAAAAACCTAATCAAAAGCCTATAGCTGGGGGGATCACAAGCCCTAGAGGGTAAACTATTATTACTGTTTGGCTAAATAGATATAATGTGCCCACCAAACTACCCTCTAAATACTAATGTTTATACTCATATATTAGAAGCTTCTCTCTTCAAATGATGGCAATTACTGGGGAGATTCAAAACTCGTCAAACTGCTGAGAAGTGACAGTGTAGTGTTCAGCACTAAGTGAGACACCTATATTACACCCTCCAAGGCTTAAGGGCCATTGCAGAAGAGGTAAAGGAAAGAATGTTAAAGAGCCAGGGCTGGAGAGATGGCTCAGGGGTTAAGGTGCTTGCCTGCAATGCATAATAACCCAGGTTCAACTCCTCAAAGCCAGATGCACAAAGTGGTGCATGCATCATCTGGAGTTTGTTTGCAGTAGCTAGAGGCCCTGGCTCACACATTCACATTCTCTCTTTCTCTCTTTCCTTGCAAATAAATAATATTAAAAAATAAATGAATGCAAGAGCTGAAGTAAGAGGATGTGTTAAGACACAAAGTGCTAGTGACACTCATGACCTCATAGTGAAAGTGAAGCTAACTTACACAAGACTTGCCTAACAGAGGGGGAAATGGTGACATCGAAATAGAAGAGAGATTAGTTGGAAAGAAGGATTCAGTGGAGTTTGGGACTTGGTAAGGGGAAAAGAGAGGGCATTATGATCATGGTGTATTATCTGCATGGAGGTTGTCAACAAAAGTTAAAAAAATAAATAAATGCCGAGAAAAACCCAGCATTTTCTATTGATCACAAAGGTAATAAATTCAAAAGATGGTAGCTCAGCCTTGAATATACTTATGTGTAGAGGCAGCAGATTTGCAATGAGCCTGTTCACAAGATATGTAAAACCATCAGAACACTCTTACCTGGGACAACCTAGCACTGGTACTTAACAACAAATCTCCAGGCTTTGATAAGTAAGGTTCTCCTACTTACCTTTCTTATTGGTTGTGAAGTACTTGGAGTCAGTCATGATTATGGATCTTTAATGTGCACCTATGGTAAGAGTAAAGAACGACTTTATTCAGACTTTGTATATCCAGCAAGACATTTGATTAACTTTAAGAACATCCAATTATTTTAAGAGTATTTTGGCTGGATAGATAGCTCAGCAGTTAAGATGCTTGCCTGCAAAGCCTAACCACCCAGGTTCAATTCCCCAGTACCCACATAATGCCAGACACACAAAGTGGCACATGTATCTAAGTCCATTTGCAGCGGTTAGAGACCCTACCTCAAAAAGAAAAAAAAAGTAGACTATATTAAAATTTTTCAAAAACATAATAGCTATCTTTGAGCCGGGCGTGGTGGCGCATGCCTTTAATCCCAGCACTTGGTAGAGGTAGGAGGATCACCATGAGTTCAAGGCCACCCTGAGACTACACAGTGAATTCCAGGTCAGCCTGGGCTAGAGTGAGACCCTACCTCAAAAAAACAAAACAGGGCTGGAGAGATGGCTCAGCGGTTGAGGCACTTGCCTCCGGTGCCTGGGGCCCTGGGTTCAATTCCCTAGGACCCACATGGACCAGATCCACAGGGTGGTGGCCCTGGTGTGCGCTCTCTCTCTCTCTCTCTCTCTCTCTCTCTCTCTCTCTCTCTCTGTATCTCTCTGCTTGAAAATGAATAAAATATTAAAAAACAAAACAAAACAAAACAAAAAAAAACCATAATAGCTATATTTAAATAGAGTATCTATATTTAAGAATTTCTTTTTTTGGGGGGGTTTTCGAGGTAGGGTCTCGCTCTAGTCCAGGCTGACCTGGAATTCACTATTGTAGTCTCAGGGTGGCCTTGAGCTCACAGCAATCCTCCTACCTCTGCCTCCCGAGTGCTGGGATTAAAGGCATGCCCCACCATGCCTGGCTTATATTTAAGAATTTCTGCTTTCAAAAAATGAGTAGCTTCTTCACATTACTATCAGTGACTCAAGACATGCAGAGCAAGCCTGGTGTGGGAGCTCATGGCTTTAGTCTTAGTACTTGGGAAGTTGAGGCAGAAGGAATGTCACAAGTTTTAGGCTAGCTTGGGCTACAAAGTGAAACTGTCTCAAAAACAAACAAAAAAAACCCCCGGCAGCCGGGCGTGGTGGTGCACGCCTTTAATCCCAGCACTTGAGAGGCAGAGGTAGGAGGATTGCCATGAGTTCGAGGCCACCCTGAGACTACATAGTGAATTCCAGGTCAGCCTGGACTAGAGCGAGACCCTACCTCGAAAAACCAAAAAAAAAAAAAAAAAAAAAAAAAAAAAAAAAAAAACAAAACCCAGAAAATAAAGTGAACTCAAGCCTCCAGGAGTTGTTAGGGCCAAAGTCTACAGGACCAATGAAATAGTAATACTCTGAACCTATGATGGCTTTGTAGCCTTCAGGGACAAGCTAGAGCTCTTTGTAAACATATCTTTAGTCACTCACACATTGAAGATAGAGGTCTGAAAGATCTCTCCTTGCTTCCATTCAGAAAAAATCTGGTTACTTCCTTGCGCCAAAATGGAGTCTCTCCAAAGCACATATTCCAAAGGAGAAAGTCTGCCAACCTATATTACATGCAACTTTCCATAGTGGTGGCCCACCTCTGCCATCAGGACCATGAGTATAAGGTCATTCTTGGCTCATGGAGAGTCCAAGGCCAGTCTGGGCTATACAAGACCTTGTCTGGGGGTGGGGAGATGGCCCATTGGTTAAGGTGCTTGCCTGCAACACCTAACCACCCAAGTTTGATTCCCCAGTACCCACGTAAAGCCAGGCGCATGCATCTGGAGTCCGTTTGTAGAGGCTGGAGGCCCTAGTGCACCCATTCTCTCTGTCTCTCTTCTATATCTCTCTGCTTGCAAGTAAATAAATAATTTTTTTTTAAAAAAAAGACCTTGTCTGAACCTCATCCCCACTCCAGCCCCCCCAAAAAAGTGGCTCAAGTAAGCCAGGCCTGGTGATGCTCATCTTTCAATCTTTCACCTTTTGTCCCAGCACTTGGGAGGAGGATCACCGTGAGTTTGAGGCCAGCCTGGGCTACAGAGTTCTAGTTCAGCTAAATCTAGAGTGAGAGCCTACCTCGAAACAAAATAAAACAAAAAAAGGTGCCACAAACATCTGGCATTAGTTTGCAGTAACAGGAGACCCTGCCTGACACACCCATATACACACTCAGATGCAAATAAATAGGTAAATAAATAAGTAAAAAGAGAGAGGAATGTAATGTTTAAAAAAATCTACAAGAGGCTTGTTTTTCTAGCAGAAATTCAAAGTGCTATAAACATTTAATCCATTCACAAAATAGGAAAATAGGAAGTAGACCAATGAAATTTTTGTTTTGTTTTGGAGACAGGGTCAGAGTCTTGTTATGTAGCTGTAGGTGGCTTGTAACTCACAATGTGATCCACACTGGCCTCAAACTGGCAAAAATCCTTCTGCCTGTCTGCAGAGTGCTAGGATTACAAGCATCTATCACTCTGCAGTTTTCTTGGGTTGTTTTAAGACAGGGTCTCAATGCAGCCCAAGCTGGCCTCAATGTCTATGTAGCTGAGGATGAATTTGAACTCCTGATCCTAAGCACTGGGATTACAGGCATGTATCATGTTTAAAAAAAAAAAAAAAAGAGGGCTGGAGAGATGGCTCATTGGTTAAGGCACTTGCCTGCAAGTTAAGGACTGGAGTTCAATTCCCCAATACCCATGTAAAGCACAAAGTGGTGCATGGGTCTGGAGTTCATTTGCAGTGGCTGGAGGCCCTAGCATGCCCATTCTCTCTATGTCTTTTTCTCTGTCTCTGTTTGCAAATAAATTAATAAAAATATTTAAAAAAATAAAAAAGTAGGTGCTCACGCACCTCTTTAAAAAAAACTAATACATGTGTGTGCATATATATATATATATGTATATATACATACATATATATATGTTACTAGAGTCTGACAGGAATGCTCACTCAAAACCACTGTTGTCTGTCTCAGATATTATGCGCAATTTAAAATCCTATGGGATTGTCAAAACTTAAAATTTAAGATTTAAAAATAAAATTTGAGCCGGGCGTAGTGGCGCACGCCTTTAATCCCAGCACTCGAGAGGCAGCGGTAGGAGGATTGCCATGAGTTCAAGGCCACCCTGAGACTACATAATGAATTCCAGGTCAGCCTGAACTAAAGCGAGACCCTACCAAAACACCAAAAATAAATAAATAAAATAAATTAAAATTGCTTGGAAATTTTCACCTAGCTACTTGAGAAAAGTGAACAAAACTATTCTGTGTCTTAATGTGACAGGTTAGGGTGACTGGGACCTCCAAAGATAACCAGGAGTACCCTTGAACTTGTGTTTTCAGGCAGGCTCCACTCATCTCATGCCTGACCCCCTCCTCCTCTTGAGTGAAGGTATCTAACTAGAGTTCTAACCCTGAAACTGATTGGTCTCTCTGCTCACCTGGGCCAGGGATATAATCACTGGGCCAGGAAATTTGTTCCCTTCTTCCACATGGCTTGCCAAGAGACATCTGAACCCCCAGGCTCTAGGTTTAGGTAAGGCCCCTCCACCACAGCTCTAGCTCTAGCTGTGGTGAAGGGGGCTCGGGGTTCCTTCCCACATGAACCTTTTCCTCATGATGGGAACCCTCTGATATCTTTCCTTCTTCTTATTTGGCTGACTAGCACAGATTGCATGTGGCTAAAACCTTCCCCATGTGCTCTCTCCTCATTAGTGGCTGGAGATCTCTGAAACTTCTCATTATTTAAATAAAGTCTCCCACTATACTTTATCCTCTGATGGCCAATAATTTTAATTCTTTAGTTTTATAGAACAAAAATCTGGGTACTCTTTAAGTTTTGAGGTGCACTAGAATTAGCTGGCAACCCTAATTTTTGGAAACCCCAGCTCTTCTGTTACATTTAGGTTATCATATGTACATACACACAATTTATTTTCTTTTTTTAATTTTTATTTATTTGATAGAGACAAAGAGGTAGACAAAGTGATTATGGGTGCACCAGGGCCTCTTGCCACCACAAAGAATTCCAGAAATATGTGCCACTTTGTGTACCCAGCTTTATGTGTGTACTGGAGAAGCAAATCCAGATTGTCAGGCTTTGCAAACAAGCTCCTTGAACAGCTGAGCCATCTCTCCAGCCATCTTTTTTGTGTTTTTTGAGACAGGGTCTAGCCCTAGTTGCCTAGAACTTGCTATGTAGACCAGTCTGGCCTTCATACTTGCAGTGATTATCTTGTCTCTGCCTCTGTAGTGTTGGAATTACAGGTATGTACCACCACATCCAGCTAACATGTGATTCTAACAGGAATTTTTACCACATTCTGTTAAAAAATCTATCAACCTAGTCATGTTATTTATTAGCAGCCTACATATTTCATTACCTCTCCTAACAAACTTCAAAATCCATTTCTATCATATTCATTGTGAGAATTATGTTATCTTAACTACAGAATAACAACACCAAAAAATTCCAAGGGAGAGAGGAGGATCAAATATCTTTAGCAGCCCATTACATAGATCTGAAGCTAAGATTCTCACTCTAACAAACAGAGATAGGACCAGTTCCTGAGACCCTACTTCAAAATTAAAACAAAATAAGCAGGGTGTGGAGGTGCACGCCTTTAATCCAAGCACTCAGGAGGCAGAGGTAGGAGGATCACCATGAGTTCAAGGCCACCCTGAGACTACATAGTGAATTCCAAGTCAGCCTGGGCTAGAGTGAGACCCCCGCCTTGAAAAAAAAAAAAAATCTAAATCCTGGGCTGGGAGATGGCTCCGCAGTTAAAGGTTCTTGTTTGCAAAGCCTGGTCACCTGGGTTCAATTCCCCAATACCTACATACACCCAGACCCAAACTGTGTGTGTAAATATCTGATGTGGCAAGAGACCCTGAAATGCACCCACACACACAAATAAATAAATTTTTTTTAAAAATTCATAAACCCTACTAGAGAAAAATTTTATTCCTCAAGAAATCCCTAGAAGTAAGCAAGCCATGATGCAATTTGAAATCATGCTACCTTTCCACCACATCAAACTTGACCAATCAATCACCAGCTGTTTTGTCTTATGGTATGGCCAAGGAACACTGTTAAACAACAAAGCTGTCACAGTCAAACACATAATCATTCTGTCTCAGCCTAAAAGTATGATGTCACTGTATTTCACAGAAGGCTCCCAGTACAGGATTATACATCTAGATTGAAAATAACCTAGTTTCTGCCAAACAGAGGTTGTGAAAGTCTCTCTCCTCCTCCCATCCTTCCCTACCTACAGTTCTCCAATCGAGAAACTAAGCAGCAAAATAAGATTAATAGACTAGATAGAATAAGGTCAGAAAAAAATGTAATGAAGTTTGCAGTTGAAATGACTGTCTGGACAAAGGCAGCTACATTAGAGTTGGTAACTCCACTGTGCCCTTCTTTGCACAAAGCTAAGCAAATTATAAAGCAGAAAGGTCATTCTGGCAGCCTAAGATTACAAGGGTTAGAGGTACTAACTTCACCTTTAGCCAAACATTCAACCACACACTTCGGGTTATTACTTAGCTCATCAGAAATTATAAAATATTTAAAAGCTAAAGTTGCCTCTGACTTCTATTTAAATGACTACAAAGTAACTTACTGCTATAGTATTATACATAAAGAAAGAAGCTGATGGGTGTCTCGCAACATTGTTAGTGAAATATCAAGGCATTCTGGGATACTTAAACCTTGGGGGAGGGGGTAAAGCAAGACAGGAAGTGCCCTGCCTCTAATTTGTGCCTTAAGACATAGTGTTCTAATACACTGATCTCTTAAAGAAGAAGATGTAAGATGCGAACTTGTTTGAGTCTTAATTCAGTGACGCTAATTTGCTTCACATTAATTTTACCACTCAAGTTCCAGGAAGGCTGTTTGCGGAACAGTTTCCTAGGGAGCCCGGACTGTAAAAATACCTGGCCACACTTCTCACCTCACCACCACGCTGAGTCACCTGGGGAATGTGTTACACCACTTCCACACCTACATCTCCTTCACCTGCTGCTTTCTATTATTACCTCCTAAGTGCGCCCCGGGGCGATGCAATGTAACTAGACAAGGCAGGCAATTAATAATTCAAATTGTTCCTCCCCGGGACCACCTTCGGTCTTAGTCATCCACCCAGCCTTTCCGAGCTTATGGTCGATTTTTTTTCTTTTCTTTTAAACCGCAATGGCTGTAAAAATACTTGGCAGCTACCCAAAAAATAAATAAAAAGCACTTTTCCTTAAGGCACACATACTTGGGATTCACAGACTAGGGAGACCACAAGAAACTCCGGTTCCTTTCTTCTCGCGTCCTCAGACCTTTCCCAAACCAGACTGGGGTGGGGACCTCGGTTAGGAGGGTCCCGGACCTCGGGCTCCTCCCGCACACGGCGGGCGGGCGGGCGGGCTCCGCTCTCCCCTCGCTCGGCTTCTCCAGGAACGGAGTCCCAGCCGCCCCCGGAGCCCCGGGCCGCACGGCTGACGGGCGGCTGCCGCCTCCCTGCCAACGGTCACGCCCGAGGGCCCCGTCGCCCCAACGGTCACCTCCGTCTTCCGCCCGGTCCCCGCTTCCCCTCCGCCGCCCCCGCCCCCGGCCCAGCCGGCCGCCCGGAGCTCACCGGAGGCCAGGGCGGGGTGGCGGCGGCAGCCGGGAAGGTGGTGCGATGGTTTCCTGCCCGTCACGATTCTCTTTCTCCGAGCTCTAAGCCACTGCGCAAAACCCGATTTGCCAGGGACAAAGATGGCGGGCAGAAAGCTTCGTCGCGTGACGTCATCAGAGCGCGCCGGAGAACCCCGAGGACGGCGGTCTCGTTCTCCTCGGGAAGGGGCTACGTGAGCCGACCTTCTCTGGGTTGATTTCATCGCACGGGAATTTTGTGAAAACATGAAGGAAATAGGAAAAACACAGATCTCCGTTAATTTCCCTGCCAGGTTCAGCAACCCACCCGGGCGATTGCTGGCTTTGAATTTGAGGTGATCTCGCGGTACTGCCCCCCCAATGCCGGCACCACGGGTGTTCGCCTCTACGCTGGGCTTGCTCCTTCCTTATTTTGCTTTATTTTCTTTATTTGCAGAGAGAGAGGGGGGAGAGAGAGGGGAGAGGGGGAGAGAGAGAGAGAGAGAACTCCAGGTGCTTGGGCCACTTTAAGCAACTGGCTTTATTTCGACGTGGGCGCTGGGGAATCGAACCCACGTGAGGCTTTGCCGGCAGGCGCCTTAACCGCTGAGCCATCGCCCCAGCCCCTTCCTTCCATTTTTAAAGACAAGGTCTCACTTGGTAACCCTGGGCGGCCTTGAATTAGAACTCCTGCCTCTACCTCCTGAGTGCTGGGCGTCATCCTGTGTGAACTGCGTCTATGCAGCTTTTCCTTCAAGCTTCCATATTGTTCCTCTTACTCCTCTATTAACTGGATATTTGTCAAGAGCTACTATGTTTTGTTGTAGAAATTCCCAGTAACAGACAAAGCCTTCGCAGCGAGAGGAGAGGGGAGTTTTAATTTTACACCCAGGCCCAGGCCCAAGCCCGGAGGTCCAAGCATAAATGAAGCATTGGCCCCAACCCCAGTTACAAAGAGATTTATAGTAGGGCACAGAGATGTGCACTGACATTAGGCATGTAAATTACAAACACCCAGCAACTCACACATTTACAATGGGTTCCAGGAAGTTCAGGTAATCCTACCCAGGTATATTCCGGCCTCATCTTTTCCTAACTTCCTTATCACAGTTAAAGCAAATCCTTTGTCTCACAGGACTTCAAAGCTATGGTTGTCTCTCACCTCATGCTATGCTGGCTATCTGAGGCCAACAGATGTCTGTAGAATGTAACAATGAATATAGGGGACGGGGCAGTGAGCTCACACTCATTTTGCTATAATAGTTTCAGAAATTACACTAGAGATCTAACTATAAAGGCATGGTCCCTATCATCAACAGTCATAGTCTAATGAAAGATCACTTAGATGCTGTCAAATGATGAACCATCTGATAATGGTGGCGTCTACAACCAAGTTAATATTTACTGAACATTTATTATGTGACTCTACTACATACATTATATTTACACTTTTTTTCTGAGGTAGGCTGTCTTGGCCAGGCTGACATGGAACTTAATCTGGAGCCCCAAGCTGGCCTCAAACTCACAGCAACCTTCCTACCTCAGCCTACTTATTACTTTTTTTTTTTGTGTGTGTGTGTGTGTGGTGCTGAGGACCTAACCCAGGGCCTTGTGCTTGCTAGGCAAGCACTCATCCACTGAGCTAAATTCCCAACCCCCATTACATTTTTAAGACCTCACAACCTGATAGGGTTTGGTCTTTAATGCTTTTTAACACAAAATACAATCACTTTTTTTCCTCTTTTTCAGTCTCGATACTATATAGCTCAGCCTCCCAGGGTGTGCCAACACATACTGGTGGGCACTTGGATCTGAATTATGAGACAATGACAAATTGGTTGAAGCTCACTCATTTGAACAATATTGCAGGGATGAAATTTTGCTAATTCCTGTTAGAAAGGCCTAGTAGGATTATGTAGTCACTATTCTTTGGGGCTATTTTGTGAGCTACTCCATAGATTTTATTTTATTTTATTTTATTTTTTTGGTTTTTCGAGGTAGGGTCTCACTCTAGTCCAGGCTGACCTGGAATTTACTATGTAGTCTCAGGGTGGCCTCGAACTCACGGCAATCCTCCTACCTCTGCCTCCCGAGTGCTGGGATTAAAGGCGTGCGCCACCACGCCCGGCTACTCCATAGATTTTAAATTTTACTTATGTATATTGTGGGCATGTCAAGGCCTCTTGCAGCTTCTAAAAACATGACACATGCACCACTTTTGTGGGCACTGAGGAACTGAACCTGAGCCAGGAAGCTTTGTAAGCAGCCTTCTTTAATCACTGAGCCATCTCCCAAGCCCGGTACACTTTCTTTGCAGCCAACGAACTCTGGGCTAATCAAATGTTTAACTAATTCCTCACTTGTTTTGATTATTTCTCAACTTTGTATTTTTGCTTTTCACATATATAAATATATACATATATACATATATATATGTATATATTTATATATACTAGTTACCATTGGTTGAGCACCTGATATATATGAGATACTTTATGTAGTCTTCAAAATTTTGTACAGCCAGGCATGGAGGCACACTCCGGGGACTTGGGAGGCTGAAGCAGGATTGCCACGATTTGGAAGCCAGCCAGGGATACATAGCAAATACCATCTTATAATTCATAAACAAAATTTAATTTAAAAAAGAAAACCACAGTGGGGGCTGGGACGAAGGCTCCAGAGTTAAAGAGTACTTGCCGCTGAAGCTCGAGGGCCAGGGAGGGTCGAGATCACCGAACTGACTTTCCAGAGCCCACGTAAAAATTTGAGTGTAGCCAAGCATGTCTGGGCACACACGCCATACATACTCTGCACACGTGTAGAAGAGGCTGTAAAGACATTTATCAAGCCAGGCGTGGTGGTGCACGCCTTTAATCCCAGCACTCGGGAGGCAGAGATAGGAGGATCGCCGTGAGTTCAAGGCCACCCTGAGACTACATAGTGAATTCCAGGTCAGCCTGGGCTAGAGCGAGACCCCACCTCGAAAAAACAAAAAATAATAAAAAACGACGTTTATTAATTACTTTTTTAAAATGTTGCAAAGAGAGAGCGGTGGGTGAGCAGGCCCCGGGGCTCCGCAGAGAGAGGAGAGAACTGACCTCCCCCAGAGCGGGTGGCGGAAGCGGAAGTGCCCTCCGGGTCATAGAGCGCCGGTTCCGGTTCCCGCTGGAGGCTAGAGCGCCTCCCGGCCGGCCGGCGCGCCGGAGGTCTCGGGGGTCACCGAGCCGGGACGGGCGGGGGCCGGCCTCGCAGCCCTCACGATGGAGGACCCGGGGTTCGCAGCTCCAGGACGGCAGCCTCAGGGGACCGTTCCCCGCGCCCGAGTCACGCCGAGCCCCGTGACGCGCGGCATTTGACAAGTCATCCACGGCCCCACTCGCGCCGGGCCCGGGGACATCCTCGGCGTCACCGCCCTCCGCCTGCTCGAGCCGAATTTTACCCGTGTGTAACCGAGCTTGGAATTTGGGGGGTTATGCAGAAAGATTACCTTGAAGACAGCGCTCATTCGATTAAAAAAGTCACGTGTCTGTGTGCAAAAAGGAACCCCAGTGTAGATAGGAGACTATGGCCGAGCACGGGGCTCACATCACCGCTGCTTCGGGGGCGGATGACCAGCCATCCATCTTTGAGGTGGTGGCACAGGACAGTTTAATGGCAGCAGTGAGACCTGCTCTTCAGCATGTGGTCAAGGTAAGGCATTCAGTCTCTGAAAGGTTCCAGGGGCGACTGGATAAAAATCAAACCAATCATCTTACTTGGTAGCCTAAAATTTGAAAGAATCAACTCGTATTTCATCCATGTCCTGTAACTTAATGGATATTAGTCTGAATAGAGCCCAGTACTGAGTTCGCAGGAATCCAGGAAAGACCCCGTGTGTAGGATATGGAAGGACAAAGGCAATGCAGATACAAGCTGTAGAGCTGTGTAACAGTGACTTCCCTTTATTTTCCTTCAGGTTCTTGCAGAATCCAACCCTGCGCACTATGGCTTCTTTTGGAGGTGGTTTGATGAAATCTTTACTGTGCTGGATCTTCTGCTGCAGCAGCATTATCTGTCTAGGACCAGTGCCTCGTTTTCTGAAAATTTTTATGGCTTAAAGCGTATTGTAATGGGGGACTCTCAAAAGTTTCAGAGACTGGCCAGTGCAGGTCTCCCCAAGAAGCACCTTTGGAAGTCAGTCGTGTTCCTGGTTCTTCTGCCCTACCTGAGAGTGAAGCTGGAGAAGCTGGTTTCCAGCTTGAGAGAAGAGGATGAATATTCCATTCATCCCCCTTCTTCCCACTGGAAACGATTTTACAGAGCCTTCTTGGCAGCCTACCCATTTGTTGCCATGGCATGGGAAGGCTGGTTTCTTGTACAACAACTCCGGTACATCTTGGGAAAAGCTCAGCATCACTCTCCCCTGCTGAAACTCGCTGGAGTTCGGCTAGGTCGATTGACAGTTCAAGATATACAAGCTATGGAGCACAGACTGGCAGGAGCCAGCATAATGCAGCAGCCAGGCAGAAGGTAAGATCACAAATTTCAAGAAGCCATTATCGAAAGGCTGTTCTTAACTATTTTGTGGCACCTTGTCTAGCCAGCACTTGTGTTCCCCAAAGTTAAAATACCTATGCTCCCAATATTGCCAAGTCATTTTTCAAATGAAAAGTGTTTCTTCTGGAAGCACTTTCTTTTTCTTCATGTGCTTGCATGTGTTCATACATGATTATAGGAGTGCACGTGCCACACACGTGTGTGGTTATCGGACAACTTTCCCGTTGGTCCTTGCCTTCCATCTAGCTTAAGGCAGGGTCTCTTGTGGTTCCTCCCCAGGGCTGTTTGCTGGACTAGCTGGTCTGCCAACTTCTGGGAAATTCTACTGTCTGTGTCCAATCCTGCCTTAGGCATGATATGCTTACAGAAGACAGCCACAGCTTCTAGCTTGGCTAGTGGGGTTTGGGGGTCCAAAGTCAGGTAGCACTTGATCTACTGTACTGAACCATCTCCCCAGCCCCAGGAAGCACTGTCTTCCACTGGGGGGGGGGGGAGAGTCTACATATAGTCAAATTCTCCATTTTTTTCTCAATAGCTTAGTCTTATTGTTCAAAACAGTTTAGGTGCTATACACCTAAAACACTGAGTCAGAAGAATGAATTATTTAAAATAGATCCTTTATGGGGTGTGGTGGTGCACCCTTTAATCCCAGCATTCAGGAGGCAGAGACTACAGAGAAAGTTCCATGTCAGCCTGAGCCACAGTGAGACTCTTCCTCGGAAAACAAATAAAATAGATCCTTAAGGAGTCTAGCAACTCTTCCATCCCTGGACCAGTGGTTCTGATGGAGTGTGGAGCTGCAGTTCTCTTAGTCATTCTGTAATTGTACCCAAATAATCTGTTCCTCTCTTTGCTCCCTTATTTTCTTTTCCCAACAGTGTCAGTGAGAAGATAAAGTCAGCTGTGAAGAAAGCTGTGGGGGGTGTTGCCTTATCCCTCTCCACTGGCCTTTCTGTGAGCGTCTTCTTCCTGCAGTTCCTTGACTGGTGGTACTCGTCTGAAAACCAAGAAACTATCAAATCATTGACTGCACTGCCTACTCCGCCACCACCTATCCACCTAGACTACAACTCTGATTCTCCCCTTTTACCCAAAATGAAGACTGTGTGCCCGCTGTGCCGTAAAACCCGGGTGAATGACACTGTTCTTGCTACCTCTGGCTATGTGTTCTGTTACCGCTGTGTGTTTACTTATGTGAGGAGTCACCAAGCCTGTCCCATCACAGGTTATCCAACAGAAGTGCAGCATCTAATTAAACTGTACTCTCCTGAGAACTGAAAGGCATCAGCAATATTATCTGTCAACTCAAGTCTTGCACTATAAGGCCACAGGACTGACTTTCAGCATGGTACACAGCACTGATACTTCCCTAATTTGTAACTCTATTAAACCGTATAAGATCATAGCCATTTGATCCTAACCTTTCAGTCTGCTCTCTAGACTACTACATACTGATAAAAGAATCAGGATTGTAGGAGGTATGAGGGCCAATGGAGAGGTGGAATTAAAGAGGGTCATTAGAAGCTTTGAATTAAGAAACTTAAATCCGGTAGGGTGGTGCATGCTGTAATCCCAGCACCCAGGAAGCAGAAGCAGAAATGTGATTTCAAGGCCAGTTTAGGCCAGGTAGGTAGTGAATAAGAAAGGGAGAATAGAGAAACTGAGATTAAGATAGTAAAACTCAGGAAACCCCCAGGTTAGACTTCATAAAGTAGATGGTTATGGCCTTCTCTATCTACCTGTTTACCTGTGAGGTGGAGGTTTTTGTAATTTTCCAAACAATATGAAACATGGGCCTGCTCTTTATAGAAATCTTAAGGAAGAAAAACAGTTCCTTCCAGATACTGTGACCTAGTAATACCTGCTGTAGTTATCAGAATTTGAAGAGTCCTTTGTGAGCCACACATATCCTTCTTGGGAAATAGGTTAAAAGAAAACAGGTTGTTTATAGAGGAGCCTGGAAATTTCAATGTGAAATCAAAGTTAACAATGAGGAGATGATGCTATATACTTACCTAATATTTATCTAATGAATACTTAGTAATGAAAAGGCCTTTTAAAAAGTTCTTTCTGCTTGTTGTTAAGAGTGTGTTCAGCCAGCATGAACTATCCTGGTTACTACTAAAGTTTCTATGAAACATTTAAGTAAATTTTAAGAATACATGTTTCTGGGAAAGACTGTTCAATGTTGTCATGATTATGTGGGAAAATAAATTTTCATTCAGATCACCTTTGACTTTTTGAGGAATTTTTGTATTGGTTAAAGTTTTACTTTTTTAATATTTTCTTTCTTTTCCCTCTCCCCCTCCCTCTCTCTCTCTCTCTCTCTCTTTGAGATAGTCTCTCTCTAGCCCAGGCTGACCTGTGACTCACTCTGTAGTCCAAGGCTAGTCTCAAACTCACAGTGCTCCTCTTACCTCTGCCTTCTGAGTGCTGGGATTAAAGATGTGCACCACCACACTCAGCAATTTTGCTTTTTAAAAAAACAAGTCCAATAATTAAAACAGGAATCCTCTGTCTTAACAGCAAGAAATACTTTTTATCAGAACTAATACTACAGAAACACTTCAATTCCGTGTTTAGGAAACTTTATGCCACTGGATTGTCAAGCTGAAAAATATTTTTATTTAAAAAAATTCATAGAGGATGTATAAAGATGGTGATGTTTTTCTAATACTGTAACTCATGGGCTGGAGAGATGGCTCAGCAATTAAAGGTGCTTGCTTGTAAAGCCTGGGTTCAGTTCCCCAGTACCCACATAAAGCCAGGTATACAAAGTGGCACTTGCATCTAGAGACGGCAGTGGTATGAGGCCCTGGGGCATCCACACACCCTCTCCCATGCACAAATACCAACACTGTAACTCACGGCAATTCAGAGTCTATTCTTTGGAACCATAAAAATGATGCAGCTAAGTTTTAAAAAGGACTATCCAGTGAATTTTAAATTATTGAAACTATTAAATAATAGTTAAATATTAAAATATCAGAGGAGCTATTTTACAAGTTCTTTTGGAAGCACCTTTAATCACTGCACTATCTTCCTAGCCCTTACAAGCTCTTTTAAAACATCAAAGGTCTTACCAAAACAAATACCATAATTAATGACACTTTTAACATAGTAGTAAGTCAACAAGGAAATACAGATTTAGGATTGAAGAGATGTACTTCTCCATGAAGATTTCAAACCAGATTTCTCACCTAGGAAGGAAAATAGCAAAGTATCAGTAATTCAAAAGGATATCAAAGAAATAATCATACATAATATGCCAGTATCTAAACAGGTTACGATACACCTGTGTGGTAAAGCCCCAACCAGAATCAGCTCAGAGAGAAGATTACAGGGTCATGCCCTGGTCAAAGCCAACACCGAAGCAATGGCAGTACCAGGTCAGGCTATCCTTCACTCATCATCGCATCATGGCCTTCCTCTCCTGGTACTACCAAGGGCAGCCCATTCCCTATTTTCATAGCCGAGATAATTTAGGTTTACTTAGGAAAAAAATAAAAGCTGCTTTTTTAGACGGTTCAATCATGGATTTTTAACAAATACCTTCCATTATGCTTTAAGTAACTGCTATTCACAAATGCAAACTTGAACAAGTTTGGGGGCACTTGAGTGTGTATATTTAAACGAGCCCAAACTCCATGTATGATAAAATCTAAAATCTTAGGGATATTTGTGAAGAGACTTACATAGACTATTACTAAAGCAGAAGCTTTAGGAAAGATTTTCTACTAAATTGCTTTATTTATATAGTTCACTTACTATAAAATTCAACTTGGAATTCTACTCAATGATAAATGTCGGATGTGGTGATACATGTCTGTAGTTCCAGTAATGACAGAGGCTATGGTAGGAGGATCATTTGAGCCTAAGAGTTAAAGGTCAGCCTGGGCAGCATAGTAACTCTCTAAAGCGAGCACACAAGCAATATTTAAGACACAAAATCTTTATACCACAATCTTCTAAATCCAAAACCAGGATTGTCTGCCAAAGGTCTATAGCAATTAATAGCAAAATTATAACCGGGCGTGGTGGCGCACGCCTTTAATCCCAGCACTTGGGAGGCAGAGGTAGGAGGATAGCCGTGAGTTCAAGGCCACCCTGAGACTACATAGTGAATTCCAGGTCAGCCTGGACTAGAGCGAGACCCTACCTTGAAAAACAAGAAAAACAAACAAAAAAATAGCAGAGTTATAAGAACTGAGGTCTGAGTGCCAGATTTATACTTTTCCACTCCTAGCTTCCAGGCTCCTCCCCTTTACTGAGAAGCTATTGGCAAAATTAAACAAGGCAAAACCTGGGTAATTTACAGCCTGGATTATCATTTTCTGAATGAGAAAGATGAGTGCATTTCATTTATTCCAAATGACACCTGGTGGTATACTATAACTGACATGGAAAAGTACCAAGATCACACCTTCAGACATTCAACATGATACTGTCAATATCCAAGTAACTCTGGAGCCAGCATATGCCTCCTTCCGACATTTATAAATATCAACAGATGGATATTCTATAGTTAAAACCGGATTGACATTGGTCTGATTGGCCTGTTATACAGGGCTCTGCTTTAAAAACACATGGAAAATGAAACAAAGGTTGAGAGTTTTAATATTTATTTTTTTCTTTCTTATTTTTTTTCCGAAGTAGGGTCTCATTCTAGTCCAGGCTGACCTGGAATTCACTATATAGTCTCAGGGTGGCCTCGAACTCATGGTGATCCTCTTGCCTCTGCCTCCCTAGTGCTGGGACTAAAGGCATGTGTCACCATGCCCAGTTAATTTTAATTTTTTGACAGGGTCACATGTAGCCCAAGCTGTCCTCAAACTTACTCTGTAGCTCATGCTGGCCTTGAACTCCTGATCCACTTGTCTCTGTTTCCCAAGTGCTGGGATTACAGACATGTGCTACCTCTTGGATGAGAGAGCTTACATTAGATGCTATTGAAAATCATGAAACTTGTGAAATGCCACCAATGAGTTTAAAGCTTATCTTGGACGACTTGGGAGATGGCTCAGCAGTTAGCAGCTTGCTGCACAAGAGTGACGACCTGAGTTCAACCCCCAGTACCTATCATAAAAAGCCAGGCATGGCCATGCATATGACCCCAGACTGAGAGAGGCAGAGATGGGAGCATTGCTGGGCTGCCTGGTAAGCCAGCCTAACTGAACAGGAGCTCTGTGCTCAGTGAAAGACTCTGTCTCAGGGAAGCCCAGAAGAGTGACAAAGGACACCTGATGTTCTCTGGGCTCCTCATCTAAGTGCACAGGGTGCACCCATCTGCACACCAATAGACTATACACAAACCACCCAAACAGCCCTACCTGACCATACTGGAGACTTTTTTCTACTCTAGTCCAGGCGGACTTGGAACTAACTCTATAGCTCTAGGCTGGCATCAAGCTCAAGGCAATCCTACCTCAGCCTCCACAGTATTGGGATTAAAGGTGTGTGTATGGCTCACACATGTGGAGGCAATGGAATACCTGCCTTTGGTTTCCCACTGATCCACTTTATACATAGACTACTGACCTTAAAATCTGGGGGTATGATTAAGCCACTACAAGTATTTGATTGTTTTCCATGGCCCAGGAAATAAAATCCAAACTGCTCTGCTTAGCATTCAAAGTGCTTCAAAAGTGACCCAGAGCCGGGCGTGGTGGCACACGCCTTTAATCCCAGCACTCGGGAGGCAGAGGTAGGAGGATCACTGTCAGTTCGAGGCCATCCTGAGACTACATAGTGAATTCCAGGTCAGCCTGGGCTAGAGTGAGACCCTACTTGGAAAAACAAAAAAAAAAGAAAAAACAAACAAACAAACAGAAAAACTGACCCAGGAGTGAAGCCCTGGGTTTAATCCCCAGCACCAAAACAACAGGCAAGCTGGCACAGTACAGGATTACATTCGTAATCCTCCTGCTTGGGAGCCTGAAGCAGGAGGATGGTGAGTTTAAAACCAGCCTGGGCTAACAAAACACAAAACGAAATCTTATCCAAATTTATCATAACATGTACATTACAACCCAACTCTGACTATTTCTAATCCTCAATTCTGCTCTATTTGACCTTGTGCCTTCCATCTTGAAAGTACTTCCTGTCAGTATAGTGCACTACAATCCGATCGCGACTCTCCATGCTGCCACTCTGCCCACGAGGCCTTGTTCCATCCATCGCCAAGGATCTGTCCTTCCTCGGAATTACATGAACACACGATACCTATTCTGTGTTTTCAGGACCAGACAGGGCTGAAGAGATAGCTCAGGGAAAAAGGCGCTTGCTTGCGTTCGAGTCCCCGGTGCCCACATAAAGCCAGATGCACAAAGTGGTGCATGTGCATGCATCTGGTTCATTTGCAGTGGCTAGAGGCCCTGACTCGCTCGTTCTCTCTCCTTGCAAATAAATAAATGAAAGATTAAAAGATCAAAAGAGATAATTTAATTCTAGCTCCTGCCATACAAGGAGGTCCACTCCAAGTTCTCTTCCTAGGTAGTTTGCTCCACCTAGAGTGCCTTCCCTCCAATCAAATGCCACCTTTAATGTGGTGCCCTTAACTACCTCGGTCACCCTCCTCAGACTTCCAACCATTCCCCAGCCCATCAGATTTCCTCCATCTCTCTGGAGACGGATGGAGACCGGGGACTTCCCTCCTCCAGATCAGGACGGTGCTTTACGTAGCAGGCCTAGAGGTCAGCACGGGACCTCAGTGAGGGACCGTCCCTGCGGAGCCCCAGGTCCCTCGGTCATAAACGCCTGCTTACCTCCAACCGTGCCCACCGCCCGTGTCCAGGGCTCTGCAGGCAGAGCGGAGGATGAGGTCGGGCGGCACTCGCACCCCGCTCCGCGCCCCAGAAGCCAGCGCCCGCCGCGGAGGACGCCGGCTCACGAGGTCTCCCTCCCGCGCCGCGCGGGGCGCAGCCCGCAGCCCAACGCGCGCCACGCGGCCAATCCCGCGGCAGACAAGAGTCACGTGCGCTTTAGAGGCGGGACTGGCTTCAAGATCAGCCAATCAGAGGCCGAGGCGAACGTAGGGGTGGAGCTAGCTCCCCTTCTGCGTCCCTTCTTTGCTTGGCGGCCTTTATTCTGAGGGATGCGAGTCAGCTGGAAGTGTTCTGAGAGGTGGAGGGGAAGGAGGAGGAGCTGGAGGAGGGCGAGGACAGCCTTTCCCTGCCTTCACAGCTCTCTGCCCACTGGTGATTGTTAGGTCCAGTGGTTTTGCCCCTCCTTGTTCACAGTTGGGCAGGAGCTACTGAGAACCTAGTGTACCTGTGTGCGTGCGCACATCGGAAGGAGGATGGATTCAGACTTGAATAAGGCCCACTGTGTTCATTCACTGCGCTTGTCCTGGAGACCACCTTAGGGCTGAAGGTTGGGGTGGGCTCGGAGATGAAGACCCCCCCACCCCCCGTCCAGGAATAACTCGCTGGGTGGGCGGACCCTCGATGCTTCCTAAATGAGAAAAGTGCAGTCTAATACCAAATAGATGGGAAGGGGAGAGGGAAAGACTAACTGGGAGATGTGGCTCTTCAGCTGGATCTCGATCAACGAATGAGATTTGAATATTAGGTGATTCTGGGTGAAGAAATAATTGAACCTCCCAAATAAGCTGAGAAATCGAATTTGCCAAAAATTAAACAAAACACTGATACAATTGTTGTGCTTCTCAAAAACCCGAGTTTTAGAGACACCAGTTGATAATATAGATGCCATCCAGCACAACAAGCAAACATTAAAATCTCCAAAATGCCTGGGGCCCAACCCAGAATTGCCCAATGGGATACTTCTGGGTATTTTCAATAAGCACCCCAGGGGCGATTGGGATTCACAACAAAACTTGTCTCCTGGTAGTGGTTTGAAGAGGAAGCTAGCACGTGGAGTTCAGAATTCTCTGGACAGAATGCGAGAATTAAAGATTTCACAAGCTAACTTAGATGGTCAGATCTGTCCCCAAGGAAACTTGGTCCACAACTATGTTTAGATTGGAGTGGAACAGAGTGACAGCCAAGGAAGCTACCTCAAGGTCGGAGCTGAGCTGAGCCTAAAAACATTGACAGTGGAGGTGGAGACATAGCAAGGGTTGTAATGCGCATCAGGCAGGGGTCAGCAGAAGGATGGGAAGAAATAAAAGAAGACAAGAGGGAGCAAAGTGTCTTCTGTACTAGACCCTTCAGGATCTCCCTTGGACTTTAAGGGCAGAGAGGACAGACGGGAAGAGATTGTGCCTTTGTTCATGCTATTTCTGTACCTGGCTTATCCTTCCCCTTGTCTCCTCTCATTCTAGTGCATTCATGTAGGTTCTAACTCACACCTTGTCACTTGGAAAGTCTTTTCTGATTGTCACAAACACAGCTACGGTCGCTCCTCAGCACCCAGCACACACTGCTCACACATTACTGGCAATCTAGAGTGGATCTGGAGGACAATGGTCATACATTTAGATTATACTCATGAGCAATTTATATTCGGTT